>JAUMHP010000041.1:13305703-13319342 GCA_032361065.1 Enteromius trimaculatus | reverse complement strand
TGTGTGTCTGACTCTGCTGTGTACTACTGTGCTCTGAGGCCCACAGTGTTAACAGGATGCCTCTCTCTCATACAAAATCCAAAAGAAACCTATGTAGGGGTTAAGAGGGAGGAGTTTTGGACCTGATGACATTAGCCACACCCCCATTAGTAATAGCCTGAACAACACTCCATGTATAGTAACTTATCACTGGACTCAAAAGCTTAAAGATGGAGAAACATCTACTACTTATTGTAATAACAGTATCAGGTATAGTAAAATACAATTTACATGTTTATATTTTCAGCAGTTTAACAGTAAGCAATACAGAGTATATCAAACTATGAAATTACATAGCTTTTGAAATACTAACTTTTAAATAGGCTGTTTTTCAGATGTACTGTTGTGTGTCTAAAATGTATTTTCAGGAGTATTTCCAGACAGCATTGAACCAAAAGACAAGGATGCTATAATCTGTGCAGAAGGAGAGTCTGTGACACTGAGCTGCACGTACAGTACAATCAGTAACAATGTTTTGCTGTACTGGTACAGACAGTATCCCAACAAAGAAGCACAGTATTTACTGTGGAAAGGTGCCCGATCATGGAACACTGCAGAAGATATACCAGACAAACACTTTCAGTCGACTACATCCCAATCATCCACTGATCTCACTATTAAGAGTGCAACTCTGTCAGATTCAGCTCTCTATTACTGTGCTCTAAGAGTAGCCCAGTGATACAAAATGCCTGAGAGGCTTTACAAAAACTCACACAAAGTTGAATAATAGTTATCAAACCAATCTAAACCACATTTATCTCCCACACAGTATAAATGCACCACAATATGGTAACACCTGCTTATTTAATGGGTGTGAGAGAGGATCATATTAATTAAATAATTAACTTAATAAAATAATTTGGTAACACTTCAGAATAGGGGGTCAGAATAATGCATTAGTTAAGCATTAATTAATGGTTAATGTGTTCACAATTAAGCATTAGTTAAGCAAAAACACACTACTAATTAATGATTAACTTAAGTAGTAGTGTGTTTTTGCTCAACTAATGCTTAATTGTGAACAAATTAACCATTAATTAATGCTTAACTAATGCATTATTCTGGCCCCCTATTCTGAAGTGTTACCAATAATTTAAACAGAAATAAAAGAAAACAAAATAGCAATACTACAAATATTAGCATGAACCATATCACAAAACAATAAGGAAAGAGAGCTGAACATTCACAAAACAGAGCAAACAGAGCATTGATTTTTAAATCTATAAACATAAAAATATTCCAAATCAAAGTCTTGATCTATAGTACTAACATTAGCATTATCAGGTAATAGACACTTTAAGCATGTTATTCGCTTTGGTTCAACACGTTGTCAAGCACTAGAGTTAATTTCAGATGTGTCTGACAGCATTGGACCGAGTGAAAATAATATGGATATGATCAGGGAAGAAGACGAGTGTGTGACAAAGAACAAAGAAGGGAGACTATTAATAAAAAATAAAAAATATGTTTAAAAAAAGGCTAACTACAGTGACATAATATCAAACATCATGATTATTTAAACAATGAAAGAAAAGAAGAAAAAAATCAAGAGTCAAAAATGTGTATAAATAAAGAGAGAAAAAAAAGAAAAGGCCCATTTAAAAGAAAGAGCTCAAAGACTTTATGTGCCGATTCAACAGAATAAGCTCCTCCCAGCCACTTTATATAGCCTACCTGTACCACTGTATTTAAAACAGACTCATTAAAGAGAAGCTGAAACATCTGTGCTCTCCAGTGGATTTAAACAGTTCATTTCTCTCAGTTGAAAAATTAGTATAATGACTTACTGGAAATTACATTTTATCATCTTTGTAACATATTTCAGGGGTGAGTAGGATCCTTTTGAGTTTTTTCGCCATGCAAAATTTAAATTGATTTTGTTTTAAATTCTGTTCTAGGATGTGATTCTCTGGAGAGTGTTGAGCAGAATACAAGTGTTCAAACCGCTGCTGAAGGCACATCTGTAACGATTAACTGTACATATGAAACCAGTGATCCATCCCCGTATCTCTTTTGGTACCAACAAAAGATAAATGGAATCCCCAAATACATGATGATGATATTTGCTTCAACTGTACAAAATGACAAAGATTTTAAGGAGAGATTTAAACCAAATCACAACAAAAATTCAAAATCAGTTCCTCTGACGATCCAGGATCTGCAAGCGTCTGACTCTGCTGTGTATTACTGTGCTCTGAGGCCCACTGTGACTGAAACACACTCAACACTCATACAAAAACTCACAGTGATGAGTTACACTGATGTTATTTGCTATATAGTCCTACATGCAATTTTTTTTTATTATTGTTATTTATTTGAACACTGTAACTGCTTGTAATTAACCCAAAAAATAAATATTTATAAAATATAAAAATACTATGTCAAACAGGTATTGATCTCTCCCCTACCATCTCAGACATGCATTATTTTTATATTATTATTTTACTTTTGTTTTAATATTTAAATTAATTTATATAAATGTTTTAATCAACACAGCACAAATTTTATTGTCAACTTGTAATAAGTTATGAAATGCAGAAGAGGGCGATAAAGGACTTATTTATTTTGCAGAGCTCCTATTTTCATAAACAACGTTCTTTTTAGTCACTGCATCATTAGTCTGACTGTTTGAAATACGTTTGTTTGTGTTGAACAGAAGAAAGAACAACATCTTGAAAAGTTTAGAGCCAGTAAATAATCACATACGGGTCAGTTTCCCGTACAGGGATTAAGACTAGTCCTAGATTAAAATAAATGTTAAGAGCTGTGTAAACTGGAAAAAGCTTGCACTGAGATCTTAAAATACATAATTGCCATTGTTTGGTCTTAAAATGCTCAAAGATAATGCATTTTTGTAAGACATCTTTCTAAAGATTCTTAAATGTCCTAAATTAGCAAAGGTCTAGTCCTGGCTTAATCTAATCCCTATCCGAGAAAACCAGCCCAGACTGTTTATTTTGGGGTGAACCAACTAACCTTTAATCTGTGAGACCCTTAAGCAGGATTTAACTTTGAAACCATTGAGATGTTCCAGAAAAAGTGCAGCTAAGCTATGAAGCCAACAAACACAACACATCCAATCCTCGTTTGAAAAATAGTTTATTTAACAACATGTCAAGACTCACCTTCACAGTGGGTGGAGCTCAGTTTGGTTCAAAACTACAAAAGCTGCCTTGCACAGTACATAAAAAAGACTTCTTTGCTTTTTTTTTGAGACCAATTTAAAAATTATAGAATTACAGAATGTCTGCTTGGATCACATTTTTACTCATTCTTTTTTCCTTTTTTATCGGTTTGTAAGCACGTTTTCTATACCCTGTATTCTCTACATCAGGACTTTAGTTTTGACTACTTTATTTATACATATTTTCTATTGATTTTCAGAATGCAGAGCAGAGGATAGTGTTACTCAGCCAACAAAAGTTCAAGCTACTGCAGGAAAAACCGTAACTATTGACTGCATATACAAAACCAATGCTTTCCCAACGCTTTACTGGTACCAACACAAATCAAATCAAGTCCCAAAATACATGCTGAAGAGATATTCTGGAACAGAAGAAGAGGATGAAGACTTTAAGGAGAGATTTAATGCAAATCTACAAACCTCTTCAACATCAGTTCCACTGATGATCCAGGATGTGCGTGTGTCTGACTCTGCTGTGTATTACTGTGCTCTGCAGCCCACAGTGACTCAAACACACTCAACACTCATACAAAAACACAAATTAAAAAATTAGCAGGCAACCTACAAAGGCAGCTACATGGGTTTAGTTGAGTAGCATAACCAAACCATAAATTAATAGATATATCAAAACAAGACCATGTTAAGTGTGTAGGCCCAGTTTTAGGGTTAAAATTTTAAATAAGGCTGTGTTTCACTCACCTTGGAACTATCCAAGGTGCATCCCACTTCTTTCAGAAGCATCCAATCAGAGGCATCTATTCACAGATTTTATGATCTGTAAACAGACAGTTTACAGTTTGTAATATAATTCCAGTTGGATTCGTCTGAGAGAAGAAAGTCATATAGCCTGAGCATACAGTAGGATAAATACTTTAAAGCGCTTTTTGAAGCACAGACATAAGTTTGGTCTCTTTTTAAATAAGACATTGGGCAGCATATTGATAAATTGAAAATCTGTTTCCAAAACATATCTTACTCTAAACTTAAAATATAAACAAATAAATATAAAATAAATGTAAAATATATATTAAATAAATATAAACAGAAAATGTAAATATAAACAACCAATGTTCCAAATCTGAGGTAGACATATGAAAAAAAAAAAGAAGCTTTTAATAAGATTTTATTTGGGTCCAGAATGTGCACGTGAACTTTCAGGACCATTTAACCTTTTCAAATCATGTCCATGATTGTTTTGTGTTCTCAGACCATTCTGATTAAAAAAAGTCAAATATTTCAATTAAAAATTTCTAAACAGTACCAAAACCTACAAGATCGAATCTGTAGAATGCATCGCTGATGTAGAATTTACCACTTATACTCAAAAAATTAAAAAAAATACTACGTGGCATATCATTCCAAACCTCTGATTCCTCTGCTGACCACAAAAATATATATTTTGAAGAATGTTGGTAGCTAAACAGATCCACTGAAACATAAATACAAAATACAAAACTGTTCGGTTACAACATTCTTATTTTTTAATATCTTATTTTGTGTTCAGGAGACACACACACACACAAAAGATTTAGAACTACATAATCACAATTTTATTTTTTTATATTTTAAAGTAAGTCAAGCAAGAGAACACATTCATCCTGAAGATGGCAATATAAACACATTACACCTGCTGTGCCATAACATGACCTCAGAAGAACCACTCAAATTGCAGAGTTACCAGGAAAAAACAAAGCTTTCATTCAGTCCACACCTTTTTCTCTTCATCAGTGTTTTTTGTCTTTGTGACTATTAAGCAAGGATGACTTACTGGACATGCATTGTATTCGTGGTTGTCGTCAAGTATGGTAAGAAATCATAAGGAGAATTTTCCTGTTTGGTGCATTTCAATGTAAAAGTCACTGATCATGTTCTTATGCGTTAACAGGATGCTTTGGTGAAGACACTGTTCATCAGCCAAATGAGGAGGAAACTGCTGTTGAAGGACAGCAGGTCACTATTAACTGTGAATTTAAAACACTTCAGGAAACTCCGTACCTTTTCTGGTACATTCAGCGCTCTAATAGCCTCCCTGAGTATGTGCTGATGAGATACAAATTTGGATCAAGCAACAATTCTGAATTTGAAGAGAGATTTGATGCTCGACTGGACTCAAATTCAGTTCCTCTGACAATCAAGAATCCACGAGTGTCTGACTCTGCTGTGTACTACTGTGCTCTGCAGCCCACAGTGACTGAAACACCCCCAAGCAATGCACAAAAACATGACACTGTGATATGCAGCATATCTTACGACATGTCAGTTAAGCAACTATTAAATTCTTGCTTGTTTAAAAGCCGTACTGTATACATGTGCTTCAACAAGCACTACTGGATTCAATTATACAACACATTCAACTATCATTCAATTATCTTTCAAATTTTAAAACCAGTCATCCTTGGCCATAAACCAGTCATACAGCAAGAACGGACCCTTATGATTGGTTTTGTGGTCCAAAGTCACACATAGATGCAAAAACTATTTTATAAACTAGTTGTATTTCCTTAAACCTTCTTGTAAAATGTGAAATGAAATGCACTCTAAACTCTCACATAAGATTTACATGCTTAAAAGGAGGAGGAGTAAAGAGCAGCTCTCCAACACTGAGACAAGGAACTTCTTGTTTCAGTACACCTGGACTTTTGTCCTGACTGACAAAGTATCATGTCAACACTGGCAGTAATCATATTATTAGAATCTCTTCTCATAGGTAAGATTTCAACTAATTATCTCTGTAAAGTGGTTTCCTTGTATGCAATTCTGATTTTAAAACATGGTCATTGCTCTACTTATTGTTTTCAGGTGTTACTAATACTGAGGACATCATATTCCCCAACAATGATATAGTAATTGCTAAAGCAGATGAAAAGGTTATTCTATCTTGTAACTACACAGGCACAGTTTACGATTTATACTGGTACCGTCAGTTCCCTGGATCAGCACCTCAGTTCCTCATAATGGAATCGTCTGGATTCACAAAACATGCTACTCCTCAGGTTCCTGGGATATCAATGTTCAACAGAAAAGATACCAAACGCATGGAGCTGGAGATCTTCCCTGCTGCAGTGGCATATTCTGCTCTGTACTACTGTGCTGTGCGGCCCACAGTGAAAGAAAATCCTCTGACTCCATACAAAAACCACAGAGATCCTCAATTGCAAGACAGAAATATTTCTCACCTTCCTTCTAGATAGAGAAAGAGTCAACTTATTTGAACTCCCTATATTTATAAGTGATTTGAGTGTCAAGACATAGTCCATGGTTAAAAAAAAAACATTTGGATAACAGGTCTATTTATATATATTTGTACGTATTGTATTCAGGCATATTTGTACGTGTTTACATACACAAGAATATTGTGATGTTATTATGGTAATCCTGGATGATCTCAGATACAGACAAGTCAAGTGAAATGACTAAATGCAAGCATGTATGGTAAAATAATTATATATATACTGTAAGAAAGATTATAACATTTTAAAAATGTAAAAAGAAACGGACAGTAAGCGATGCAATACAGTAGAGGAAAATCAACATTAGACAGATGTGTTTCTGCTCTCTTCCACTTGGGGGAGATGTTTTAACAAATACAGGATATACAGCTACACTCTTACAGTCTTACAGGACTGCACATGGAGATCATCTCAGCAAGTTCCAGATTCAAGAGAACATGGTATACTTTTGAGGAGGCTTCTATATCATGATTACAATGAGAAGCTGCGTGGAAACTCTTTTAATCCTGTTTGCAGCGTGCATGGGTAATGTACCATATTTTATGAATGTGTTTTCTCCTACCTGTCAGTTTCATCAAGATTTGTGAACAAATTTGCTAAAATAATTTACTCTCCTCACAGAATGCAGAGGACAAGACTCTGTTAAACAGCCGAAAGGTTTCCAATCAGCATATGATGAGAAGGATTCTGTGACTTTGGATTGTGAATACAATACAACAAGCTCGAACCCTACTCTATTGTGGTACAAACAAAACAGTTATGACTCTCCAAAATATATTCTACGGAGACATAAATTTGGAGATGGAGATGAAGCCACTGAGTTCAAGGGTCGATTTCACTCAAGGCATGATTCTACCTCAAGATCGGTTCCTCTGTTGATTCAAAATCCACGTGTGTCTGACTCTGCTGTGTACTACTGTGCTCTGCAGCCCACAGTGACAAAAGGATATTCAGTGCTTGAACAAAAACCTACTTGAGCTTACAACGTTAGTCCAATCATACAAGCTGATATGAGCCTAAGCTTATAGAAACTGTTCTACAATGCCCCAAACAGACACCTGACTAAGATTATTGTGAAATATTACAAATAAAGTTAGTCATCATTAGTGCCAATTACAGTATATCTGATCAAAATAACTTTCATACAGTATGTACACATAATTATTTCTATTATATAAGCCCACATTTAAGTCGGTAGGCTCCTAATGAATTTTGGTTATGTTTACATTTAAAAGGACAGTTTGTGGGGATATAGTGGGGAGAAAAAAGAACCCACCCTTTGCCAACTACCCACCGCTGTGGCTTATCCAAGCAAGGCATTTACCTGTCAATCCGAAAAAAAGAAAGATATGCATCTGTTTCAAGTGCTTTGAAGTTTCGGGCAGCGATGGAAAGCTTTACCAATGTCAACTATTTTCTTGTGTAGAGTCCTGTCACTTTTTGTTTTTTATAGTCCTCCTATTTTCCTTTTAGGGCGGTTGGCTTTGTAAGTTCTTCTTGAGAAATAAGAAATAGCAAACATTTTGCATTCTCAAGTTCACTCATGAAACTGTTAATGAGTGTCAAGACTATTTTGTGATAATCATAACTTTGTGAGATAGAACAATTCTATTCACTCCCTTGGTTTCAGATACAACCTCAATGAGCATTCGAATAGGCTAGGTGCCTGTTACTGTACAGCTTGTTTTGTGGACAGTTAATATGAGAGTCGATACAACGTTAATATGATCATTCTTATTTAGCGAAAAAAAAAAATTCTAAATGATTTTATGGATATTTCATGACACTATGAAGCATGCAAGAATTTCACTTTTACTTGCAACAATCCTGTTTTTTGCCTGAGAAACCATACACACTGTGACAGAATAATCGGACCCTACAAAACCCATTCCCCATTCCACCTGTGTTCCTCACCTGTCCTGAATTCTCCCTAATGCGGTCCTGTTTAAAAGTCTGTTTAGTTTGTCCTGTCCTTTGTACGATTATTAAGGTTATTTTTGATGTGTATGCGTTCACTTTGTTCTGCCCGTCTGAAATAAAACCTGTTTACTTGCAACAATCCTGTTTTTTTGCCTGAGAATTAATACACACCGTGACAGTTATACACAGTACACCTTAAAAGATGGTTGAGATTTCTTTCTTCTTTCGAGAGAATAAAGATTTTATTTTACACTCAGTAGTATGTACTGTAAATTTCAGTGCAGGAATTGTCACAGTTTGGTGTTGAGGTTTGCTGTAAAAGATTCAAAAGGATGACTGTGTTAAATAGGTTTTAGGGGAGGTGCTACTGTATGTGGAGACATTGCTAGACAGTGAAGGTTTGCTGTCTGCTGCAGATGAACTAACACACCGCAAACATGATGCTCAGCTTTTTACTTTTGTTCTGTACTATTGCGTGTAAGAATTTTATAGTTATTGTCTTTTATTGTTATATATTTATGTTATATAAGATTTTAATTACATGACAATGGAGTCAATATGAAATCTGGTTCACAGGTGTCAGTTTTGGGAATGTCATCACACCAGTCCAGCCTGAGGTGTTTGGGACAGAGCGGGACAATATAACTCTGTCCTGTAACTACTCTTCAGCAGTTAGTCTGCATTGGTATCGCCAATATCCAAACTCAGCTCCTGAATTCCTTTTGATAATACTACACCGGACAGGGCAAGTTTCACAGAAGTCTAAAATTGTAGAACAAGATCCTCGATTCTCTGGAAAAGTGAATGAAGAGAAAACCCATGTGTTTCTGGAGATCTCCTCTGTTAAACTGACTGATGCTGCTCTGTACTACTGTGCCCTGGAGCCCACAGTGACAGGAAACACAACAACACTGTACAAAAACTTGATGTTATTTAAAAATAAACATGTTGTTCTAAATTCCAACAGAGGAGGGCAACATAATCTTATGTTTCACAATTTACCTGACACTCACCAAAGTGCTACTGTATCAACTGTTTTCAAATACTGAATGAAGTGTTGAGTAACTATTATTAAAGTAATACCTTGCTGAAAGAATATATTGCTAATATATGATCTGTGTAATTATATATTGATAGATCTGACTGAAATGCAATAATTAAAGGGTAAAGGTAAATGATTAGTGATACTGTATATATGCAGTAGTGTACAGAGCATGTTTATGTTTCACTGACCACACCCACATTAGTAGCATACAATAATTACGTATGTTTTATATATTCATTACACATTATATATTTTCCCAGTGTATGTACTTTTATTCATTTATATTCATTTCAACTCTCCAATAAAGCGGTTTAATAATGCTATAACCTAAAACAGTGTTCTTAAAGCTAACTTGGAGGAAACGGAGAGACAAATAATGCATGATACTTTTCAAAGTTTCAGGTACTGTAAATAATGAATTTTAATTCAGAATGACAGTAACTCACAGCTTACACTTATTCTGTATTAAATCAAGATATACGCAATATTAAATAGCAATACAATATTTATATAAAATAAGAATTTAGAGAAATAAGCATATTAAAAGCATTAAAATCATCTTTTAATCTTCGGTGTACTGTAATTTAGGACATTGTCAGGAGAGGAGGAGGAGCTTAGCACACACACTAAACAGCACAGCTAGGTTAAGATGAACATCACTGACTGTGTGAAGCAGTTGATCTGTGTTTAGCTTGTTCTTCAGTGAATGAACATGTTGATCTATTTTATTATATTGCTCTCGTCAGCTGAAGGTATGACATGGTTATAATCATCATTTATTCCAGTGAAAGTGTTTGATAACTACAAAGTATTTCATTCTGTCAGAAGTGTTTAAAAAACTACACTTAACGCCACTTTTATTTGCAGGTTCCAGAGCCTCAGAAGTCATCACTCCAAAAAGTGACAGAGAATTTGCCTTTGAGGGTGACAATGTGACTCTGTCCTGTAACTACAGCGGTTCTGCTCGAGGTGTTCACTGGTATCGTCAATATACAGGATCACCACCACAGTTCCTCATACTGGAATATTCAGGGGTTATAACTCCAGCTATTCCACCCATTCCAGGAATAGACATCAATCACAGAAAAACAGAAGTCCATGTGGATCTGATCATCTCCTTTGCTGCTGTCACTGACTCTGCTCTCTACTACTGTGCTTTGGAGCCCACAGTGAAAGGAAATCTACTGCTTGCTGTACAAAAAGCTCTTTAAATAAAACTGAAAGTGAGAGGTGGGGATGAGGTTTATGTTTATGTATTTTTTTACATCACATATTTATCATTTCAGAACCACTTGCTATAATAGTTATGTTATTGTATTTTATTATATTTTTATATAATCTATTTGCAATATTCTACTGTTATTATTATCTACTGTACTTATTGTGTACTGTTTTATTATTATTATTTACTGTACTTATTGCATATTTTTATTTTCTTGTTCCTTTGCTGCATTGAGCTGCATTGAGTTTCCCTCGGGATAAATAAAGATGCTTTTATCTTATCTTATCTAAAAGTTCTTATATAAGTAAAATTCTTCAGTAACGTGTGAGCTCAACAATAAAAAAAAAGTCAATAAAATGAAAAAAAAATTACCAATTTAAGAGGGAAATTTTAAACCATGGTAAAGCATCTGGACAAAACATGCAGTTGTGAGCTCCAACAGAAGGGGGCAGCAGTATTTGACAAGCTGTTTTATTCTCACTGAACAAGCACCTGACGTCTAGATTGTAGTAGAAACAACATTTGAAAGCACAGAACATGTTTCATATGTCACTAACCCACACCCACGTTATTCATACAGATAAGAACTGCAGTCTGTCAAAGCGCTTTCATTCAACCATTAGCTACTCTCATATTTCAATTTATTTTATAAAGCCACATTCAGCATAATCTGAAATGAACAAATTCAATGTTGACATTCAAAATCACCAAAAAAACACGCACCTACACCAAAAGCCCTTTTTTATGGCCCCGCCCCTCACATACATCAGTAACCCAGGCAACAATTATGGCGGATTCTGCTGTGCTAACCGGCCAAGAGTATGATGTCATTAATAAGTGAAAACAATGTGTGCTTGAATGGAAAACTGGTCGAATGTGTTTTGGTAGTACTGTGTCTTTTACCGTGAATGGCTTAGCTCCGTTTCACACGGAAGATGACGCGGAACACCTGGGCATAAGAGCTCATACAGGGTGTGGAAATAAATGTGTCTTTATCATGAAGGGAACGACAATGTGATTGTAAACATGACACACAAACATATTCATGCAACTTACAGCATATATTTGTTGTGAAACAAAGCAAAACCAGTGTTAATACTCACCTGGCGAGAAGATGCAAAGCAACCTCCAATATTTACTCACGTTATACTTCTTTCCTTGTTTTCAGCTTTTTGTTCCACAGATGGGTTTTCTCTTCGTTTTTTTATCTGCCATTTTCGACTTTCTGTCGGTCTCGGCTGATGTCCCTCTCCACGTCTGGAATAGACACGCCCCTTACTGCTGATTGGCTACAAGTTTGTTTTTGGACTCGGCCCCGACTAAAGCATTTTTGAAAAATTATAGACTCTGCCTGTAATAGCCATAATCTAATAAATCAATTAAAAGTGGACCTCAGTTAAGATGGAGGAGAAGCAGGTGTTACTTATAATGCTCATCACAGTTTCAGGTAAATATGCTTTTTATTACAATTAAATATATTTTGTGAATCATATAACGTAATCTAACATTATTTTATTAAAAAAAAAAAAAAAAAAAAAAACATTAAGCATTAGAGTCACTGCTTTTCAGGTGGATTTGCTGATAGTATTGGACCAAGTGAAGGAGTTACAAAAATAAACAGAGAAGAAGGAGAGTCTGTGACACTGAGCTGCACATTTGAAACTTACAGCGCGGAGATGTGGCTTCTCTGGTACAGACGGTATCTAAACAGAGAACCAGAATACATACTTTATAAAAATGCTCGATCGGCGATCATTGAGATGGATATACCAGATGGGTATCAGTCAGAAACATCCGACTCAACCACTGAACTTACTATTGTAAAAGCAGCTCTGTCAGATTCGGCTCTCTATTACTGTGCACTTGAAGTACCCCAGTGATTCAAAATGACTGAGAAACTTTACAAAAACTCAAACCAAATGAATGCTTTGAAGAGTCTTTAATCAGTCAGCATTAAAACGCATCATATTTTTAAAAACCACAAACAGGGAATGTGGTAACAGCTGTGCATTTGGGAGGTTAAAAAGGTTGTGTAATGGTATGTGAATGTAAAATGCATTACGCAGGTTCACATCATCATCATCATGTCTTTTTTCCCTCCTTTTATGTATCAATTCCTCATAAGGTTTTGACATAACCTTTATGGCAAATCACACCCAGGGTTAATCAAGACATCTCTGCTCAATTTTAGAATATATACTGTACAAAACTCTGCCTGCTGTCATTGCGTAAGGTCAGCCGATCATCACTGCAAAATAAACATTGACGGCAATCAGCAGAACCAGAGCATCAGGATTATAGCGTGATGACTTTTCATATTATAACTTATAATATATTATTTTAGAAAAAAAAATAGCTTATTTAATTTGGGTCTATTAGGCATGCAAAGACTTCATTAGCCAATTTAGTGCAAATACAAATAAGGGTGATTGGAATTCATTTAAACCAAGCTATTACCAGAGAGTACAACATATTAAAATACATTTAACTGTTGCAGTATTCGTTAGACACCTTACTGTATGTTATCCTCCTAATGGTTTTTGCTGTTTGATGGCTAAGATGTTGTAAATTTCAGTGCAGGAATTGTCAGTTTGGTGTTGAGGTTTGCTGTAAGAGATTCAAAAGGATGTTAAATAGGAGAGCAGGTTTTAGGGGAGGTGCTACTGTATCTGGAGACATCTCTGCTAGACAGTGAGGGTTTGCTGTCTGACAGTCTGTGCAGCAGATCAACTAACCCACTGCAAACATGATGCTCAGCTTTTTACTTTTGTTCTGTACTCTTGCATGTAAGATCTTTTTTTATTTATATTCTTTAAGTTATATAGTTTCATATTTTCCATTATTTATTTATTTATTTTTTTCGTCTTATTCTTTTGCTTTTGTATTTCATGACAATGAAGTTAATAAGAATAAATCTTATTTACAGGTGTCAGTTTTGGGAATGTCATCACACCAGTCCAGCCTGAGGTGTTTGGGACAGAGCGGGACAATATAACTCT
>JAUMHP010000041.1:13273635-13284569 GCA_032361065.1 Enteromius trimaculatus | reverse complement strand
AACATAGAGCACATGGGAAGACAAAACAAACATCACATGACATGGGACAGGGCAAAACAAACCAGGGATGTTACAGCCTCTATCTGTCTTTGTCACGTAACTCGCAATTAAAGATTTTTAATTTCACATTCCAAAAACTACAAATCATAAAATAAAAAACAAATTATAGACTAATGGCATTCATTTTAAAGATTATAAAAGTCTTGCCAAAACGAATGTATTTAAAAAGAAACTGAAACGCACCGTAAGTCTATTCAGCACGTATAACAGATTTTTCCACGAGATGCTCGGGCGGGATCGCATGGATTTATTTTTATTTGGGCCTACACTCACAATTAAAACAAACAATTGTGCTTGAATGTGCCTAAAAGAAAGAAACATTTCCATTCGATTATATGTGATGAGATTTCACATTAGCAGGCGATCTAATGCTGAGATGTGTTGTGATAATGTGTTGCGTTAATATTTTATTAGGCCTATATATTATATATTTTATTATATATTAATCATTATATATACTCATCATAATAATATATTAATCATTATATTACGATGATAATGCAAACAGGAGGCACGTCAGAACCTGCTGTTTTTTTTATTTAATTCGTTTTGTTAAATTATTATTTCGATAGAAAAATATATTTGGAACATGGACCAATGCATTTCTTTTAGAATATATGTAGCTCGGCTTTTCTCTGTCGCACAAGCTCTGCCCGTGATGTGAAAAGTGGAAATAGCTTACAATACTCGCTCAAGAATAAGACAGTACTCAAAACTGTCTAAATATGTATTTTATTGGTGTATATTCACTATAAAACAGCTGTGTATTTGTTAACAAAGGAAACGAATGAATGCCGCTTTCTAAAGAGAGAATCAAGGAAATAATATTTTACTTTTTGCATTTTTCATGGTTTTGTTTATTTATTATTTGTTTATACATATGTATTTCGCATAAGAGCGTATTTAGGCTATTGTTTTTCTCTGTTCACACAAGCTCTGCGTGTGAGTGAATCCTCACGTTATGCTGCTCTTTATTAAGGATGATGTCCAGTTGACATGTTATTTCACCTTTTATAAATTAATTTTCTATATTATTTTTAAGGGTGTTATATTATAATGTTAGCTATTGCGTCTCTACGACAGACTGGGGGGTAATTCAATTGGGAGCCCTGATTCGCTCTGATACTTAGAAAACCCCAATCAGAATCCTTCTGACTGGCTAGTGGAATTTGCATGCTAAGCCAGGATATTATATCCTTGTCCTGTAACTACTCCTCAGCAGCGAGTCTCTATTGGTATCGCAAATATCCTGGATCAGCTCCTGAATTTCTTTTAGTCATTCTGCATGCTACTGGGAAAGTTTTACAAACGTCTACAGTTGTTGAACTAGATCCTCGATTCTCTGGAAAACTGAATAAAGAGAAAACCCAGACATATCTTGAAATCATTACTATGACTGTGACTGTTCAGTATTCATGCTGGCGATTTATATAATATGGACTGATTGGTTGATTGGAATATTGTTCCAGGATCAGCAAGGAACATCTTGTACTTGGTAAAATTACACTCACCAGGGCCAGATTTACCTCTTTTCGTGACATAGAAAAAAAAAAAATTTTGGGCCCCGTTCCGCATTAATATAACAGCCCTAAAATTTCCCTCCAAGCAAACAAATAATCAATGGGAACCATTTCAGTGTTTTCTATCGCATAAAGCACTTGTGTTCAGTCAATAAAAATCGAATTAAGTTCTTAATTTGTTTGTTTATATATAAATAGACTCCACATTACCACTTTGGGAGTTCATTATTTCTCGAATAATTTTAACGGCCTGGAGTCACAATCACACATTAGTAGTTCAGATGATTTATTTTAAGACATCCGACATGTTTCCTTCCTACAATCTTGTTGAACTAGCTGATTTTTTAATTATCTGTTGCAAATTTCAAAACATAATTTTAAAGCTACTAAAAGAGGTTTAAGCCATTTATATGCAAGCTAACACAGTTATTGATGCAGTCTATGCAGTTATTAGAGAGAGCGAGAGAAAGCGAGAGAGGGGGAGCGATTGTTTGTCTGAATACGTCTGTAAAAAAAAAAAAAAAAAAAAAAACAGCATAAAAAAGTGGAAGATATTATCATTTTACCCTATTATTAAATCCAAGTACCCCAGAGTGCAGCCTGGACGATTGGGCGGGACGACACATTGCACATACACCAATAATATTTGCCATGTTATAAACCAATGAAATTGGGGATGGGCGGAGCGACACTTGTCGCCCCACATTAATGTGGTTCCCCGCCCCATGGTCCAGGCTGCACTCTGGGGTTATGTTCACCATATGAAAACTGTTTCTTTAAGGGGAGGTGCTTGTTGGAGTCATGCTCTATTAGTCAGTGAATGAATGTTGGTTGGTTATTTCAGTAACTGTCCTGCAGATGAACTTCATCCTTAAAATGATGCACTTCGTTTTGGTTTTACTTTGTTATCTAGCATGTAAGTATGTTCTATCCCAAAGGTTTATATCTTTTTCTTTTTTCAAAACAAAATCTGCTATGGCATGTTAATTTAAAATTAAATCTTCCTATCTCCAGATGTGAGTTTTGGGAATGTCATCACACCAGTCCATACTGAGGTGTTTGGGACAGAGGAGGACAATATAAATCTGTCCTGTAACTACTCCTCAGCTGTTAGTCTGCAGTGGTATCGCCAATACCCCGGTTCAGCTCCTGAATACCTTTTCGTCATATATCATGCTACAGGGAAAGTTTCACAGAAGTCTGAAATTGTAGAGACAGATCCTCGATTCTCTGGAAAACTGAATGAAAAGAAAACCCAAGTGGTTCTGGAGATCTCTGCTGCTAAAGTGACAGACTCTGCAATGTACTACTGTGCCCTGACGCCCACAGTGACAGGAAACCCCATAATACAGTGCAAAAACACTTCATATAACTTCTTAAAAGTATGTTTGTCATCTGCCACAAGGGGGTGATGTTATAAAAAAAAATAAAGTGTGCTGTTTGAACTGAGTGAATGAAATTTTACTTTCAAAATGTTTTTTACTACACACAGAATACATATGGAAGAGTATTCAAAGATATCTTTGACACAAAAAGACAATAACTATGATCTGTATGTAATACATCAAGTACAACAGGAAAACCTGTTTACTGATAGTTATCTCTGGTTTAATGTGGAAAGACAGAAGGTGGTCTAAACATCAGAAACCACACCCACATTTACAGACCTTAAAACTGCAGAGATGACTTTCCATTACATTCATACATTGACCTTTAATAACTAAACCATCATGCATGTATTTTGTTGACTTATTCTATTAGCAATTTCTCACCATGGAAAGATGTGTTCTGCTTCTTATTCTTGTATCAATTCCAGGTAAAGTGCACTTCAAATATCAGCACTTAACTAAATATATTGTGGATTCAAAGTGTTTATTAAATGCACATTTTATAGATTTTCAATTAGAATTAATGATATATTGTTATTTTTATGTTGTTCATTCATAGCACCGTACTGTATGTGTAACAACAGCAAGAACAGGAGCTTCATTCAGCTTTTATTAAACATAATTCATTCTCTTGCAGGTGTATTTGCTGATAGCATTGAACCAAAAGAAAAAGATAAAATAATCAGGAAAGAAGGAGAGACTGTGACAATGAGCTGCACTTATGATACCACCAGCAATAATGTTATGCTTTACTGGTACAGACAGTATCCAAACAGAGAACCCCAGTATTTACTGCGGAAAGGCGCTCGATCATGGAGCAGCAGTGTGGATATACCAGATCCTCACTTTCAGTCGAGTACAGCCCAATCATCCACTGAACTCTCTATTAAGAGTGTAACTCTGTCAGATTCAGCTCTCTATTACTGTGCTCTAAGAGTAGGAGCCCAGTGATACAAAATGCCTGAAAGTCTTTACAAAAACCCATATGCACAATAATTGCTTTGAACAGTATTTAATCAATTAAAAATCAAACCACCACAGATGTTCTTTATGTGAACCACAAAGTCTCTGTGGATAGCAGGGTGGTAACACCTGCTGAAACATACTGCATTTGAAATGATTAAAAAAAAACTGTATAATGGTTTTGTTGGGTAATTATTGCGTGAATTATAAATTGTTTATTTACTTGACTGACTTTTTGCTTATTTCATATGAATATTTATTTATTTAAAGCTGCAGTCTTTTATTTTTTTGGTTAAAAATGACCCAAATTCAATATTTGAACAAGTACATAGCCAGTGTTCAAAACTATTGTCTTACTTTAGCCTAATTCACAACAGTTAGCATATAATAATGTTTTCTAGTTTGAGTGGTAAGGGTAGGTTTTTATCATTTAATGTGTATTAAATTATATTCCAGTTAAATGTGCTCAGATACAGATTACAGATACAGATATTACAGACAGTCTGGGATTACACAAGATTCGAAGGAAACATATAGTCTGGATAAGTTACAGTTTGTTACGCTTGCTTAAGCACAATTTTGAAAACAGGGCCCGGTTTGTCCAAACACTATGTTGACTTATTTGGGTAAAGGGAGAGAAATCAATGATACTTTCCTGCAGCATTAGTCTTGTGTAGTGTTTGGTGAACTATTGTGTAGTTGCAGTTTTTCTATGCACTTCATTTATAGTACTCTAATCACTGAGAATTAGACTCACTAAAAGTGTTTTAGGTTAGAAGCAGCAGTGTGTAACTGGTTTCAAAAGATTAAGGTCATATGAAATGTGTGCAGGGGTGTAGCACCAAATTCCGCGCCCTATGCCCAAGCAGTGGCCATGGGCCCCCGTAAGCTCGAGGTTCACAACTAACTACAACACCATTTAATACATCAATCAACTGATGCATTTACCCCAAATATTAGCATTTACATTAGTTAACAACATTTATTGTATCTTAAAATTATATTTAAAGGAAAATTAAATTTCACTCCTCAGGGGCCCTCCCCCGACTTGGGGCCCTGGTAATTTAGTCCCACTTAGCCCTGGTAATTTAGTCAACCATGACGAACATATTTTAGTGTAGTGGTCCATGCTATTTGCAGCGCGTTTATGTGTTTGCAGCGCATTCCTAAGTTTGCAGCACCTGTGTTGTCAAACTGATGAGGTTGTTTTCTTAATGTGTGGTCGTTTTTTTTCCGTTTGCATGTGTTTTTTTCTGTTTGTATGTGTTTTCTGAAGTTTGCAGAGCGTTGAGCTCTCTCGGCCACCGTAGATATGAACTAACGATCATTAGATTAATCACTGGTAGAGCGATTTATAGTAATGCTTTTTTGCTCAGTTGGACAGAACAAGCATGGTATGACAGGATTAACTCTGCGAACTGACAGCTATACATTCACATCAAAACATTTGATTAAATTCTTGCTGGAATATCAACAACCCACACATGGAATATCATTCCTCAAGGAACTGCAATACCAGGTTTTTAAACATAGATGGTGACAAAGAGGCAAATCTTTGGACTGCGGCTTTAAATTTAAATTTCATCTTAAATATTCTAATTTGCAGGTGTCAGTTCTGGGAATGTCATCACACCAGTCCAAAGTGATGTGTTTGAGACCGAGGACAAAATGTAAAAACACATACTGTATACCTGCGAAGTATGAACACATAACTTTGAAAATTAACAAGTGCAAGCAGATTTAGGTATTGGATCTATCATAATAGTATGTTCATTTCTGTGCTTTTTTTGTCAAAAGGCGGAGTTTAAAACTGGTCCGTTAAACAGATCAGTTCAGTGAGAATCAGCATCAGATCACTGAGAAAGAAGGAACTACCATCATGTTCACTTGTGTGCTTATACTGCTGACTTTAACTCAAGGTACATTTTTTTATGCATCATTTTCATTGCATACCAATATCTCATATTAAAAAAAGCTTTTTTCTGCAGGTAACAGAGCTAAAGATGTCATCACCCCATACAGTGATGCAGTATTTGCCACTGAGACTGAGAGAGTGAATCTCTCTTGTAAATACACTGGTTCTGTTGATGGTCTTCACTGGTATCGACAATATTCAGCTTCACAGCCACAGTTCCTCATCCTGGATTACTATGGATCACCTACTTATGCTGATCCTCCAGTTTCTGGAATATCCATCAGTCACAGAAAAGAAGATAACAGTGTAGATCTGATCATCTCCTCTGCTGCTGTATCAGACTCTGCTCTGTACTACTGTGCTCTGAAGCCCACAGTGACAGGAAACACTCCACACACCATACAAGAACCTGACTCTATCATAAAATGAGATGTCAGAACAACAAATAGTATCCACACAAATTCATATTTAACTCTACATTCTCAAACTGTTTAGTACTTTTTACGTACAAGTACCGATTTAGTAAATGCTCATTATTGAATCAGACCAGTGATGGAATATTACTTACTATATATTACTACTATAGAACTATTATTTGAAAACTTATTAATTAATAAAATCCAAATTTATAATCCTTTATATTTTTTATATTTAACAAATGATTTAATTTTGATTTATTGAGATATTTCTATACTAACTAAAGGCACAATCCTGACATCTCAGTTGAAAGAGAAAGTGGTCTAAATAAACCACACCCACACTATGGCTTTATAATAGGCTACAATCTTACATTTACCTTGAAACTTCAGTTCATTTTCTAACTTGCTACTGTATACATTCCCAGCATGGAGAGATGCTTTCTACTGATTCTCTTATCAGCACCAGGTACAAAACATTTAATCTGAGCAGACTCCAATATAATTAATGTTAAAATGTTTGTCCATACTAATTTTTTAATGGTACTCTACAATAATGACATCACATTTGTTGAAAAAACTCTTTGCTAGTGTAATTTTTATTCATGTATGTTGTGTTTTTTGATACATGGAGAATGCAGCTGACTTGTTTAATTTGTCCACTTGTTTTGCAGGTGTTTTATCTGACAGCATTCAACCAAAAGACAAAGAAACTAATATTTACAGAACAGAAGAAGAACGTGTAATGCTGAGCTGTTCGTATGACACAACCAGCAATTATGTCTATCTCTACTGGTACAGACAGTATCCTAACAGAGAACCAGAATATTTACTGTATAAAGGTGCTCGATCACGGAGCAACTATGGGGATATACCAGATCGGTTTCAGTCGACTACATCCCAAACATCCACTGAACTCATCATTAAGAGTGTAACTGTGTCAGATTCAGCTCTCTATTATTGTGCTCTAAGAGTAGCAGCCCAGTGATACAAAATGCCTGAGAAGCTTTACAAAAACTTACATGTAGTTTTTTTGCCTTTAAAAAATAGATCAAATAAGAATCAAACCACAGTTATATCCTCTGCAAACCACAACACGTCTTTCACAAACACAATATTGTAACACCTGCTGGAAGAAAAGAACTGTGCTTAGGAAGAAAGTATACAAGATTACAATGCCAATACTTTGTTAGCATGCTCTAATAATCCTTCCCGCAAAAGAGATTCTGAAAATAAAATATGTTGTTGAAAATATACTCACCCTCATGCTATCCATTCCATGATGAGTTTGGCCCTTTTGAGATTTGTTACATCACTTGCTCACTAATCTATCTGCAGTGAATAGGTGCCACCAGGTTTAGGGGCAGGTGCTGGGTTACGTGCTCATAAATGTATAAATAAAGTAAATATAAATAAAACTGTTGTGACCATTTAGAGTGAAAAATCACACCCCAAAACATATGCAATAACGGCAATATCATTACCCAATATTTGAATCCAGATATCCGTGCGTGGATCACGGCTGATGCCTGTCACTGACTTACATTGTAATCTTTTCTGTGAGCCTATCACGGAATTTTCAACGATTCCATGATACTAACACAGAATTACGCGTTAACAGTCCGTGGTCACTACACAGAGTTCTCGGAGATCAGGTTGATTAGAAAATAAAAGTGAAAAGTAAAAGTGACATATGGAAGAGCGTCCAAAAAAATAATCAAAACTTCACAGAAACTTCAAGCAACTACATTCTGAGGCATCCTTTTATATTACCTTCAAATATGACTGCACACATGATACAATTATGCGTTTGGACTTTAGTTGCCAATTAGTCATGCAAACCAAATAGTTATTACGCAGATTTGTACTGAAAGTGTTTAATGAGGCATAAAGTGGAGACATTGTTAGAAACTCTCATAAGCTTTGTCATAAGCTTTATCTCATGTATTGCTTGAAACAGAAAGACATTTTAATCAGCTCTTCAACAATACTTCTGCTGTTTCAATTTAGTCTTAAGGGGAGGAGTTTGCTTGAGACACCATCTGTCACAAGAAAAGAAGTTTAGTTGAAGAACACCTTGTGCTGAACTAAACTTCATTCTGATTATGATCAAAATGTTGCTCTGTTTAACTGGTTTGATTTGTTCTCTTATATGTAAGTATTCAATTTAATTGGCTTTTCTAACATTTTGTTTAGTTGAGATGGATAAGTGTGGCGTCTGTCTTTATCTTTATGTACATTGCATTTCTATAAATAGACTCTTTGACTCTTGATTTTGAAGGTGGCAGTTTGGCGAATATCACACCACTCCAGACTGAGGTTTATAAGAAAGAGGGAGAGTATGTTATTCTGTCCTGTAACTACTCCTCAGCATCCACACTGCAGTGGTATCGCCAATATCCCGGATCAGCTCCTCAGTATCTTTTGATTATAATACATTATACAGGAAAAGTTTCACAAAAGTCAGAAATTGTGGAGCGAGATCCTCGATTCTTTGGGAAACTGAATGAAGAGAAAACCCATGTGATTCTGGAGATCTCGTCTGTTAAACTGACTGATGCTGCTCTGTACTACTGCGCCCTGGAGCCCACAGTGACAGGAAACACAACAACACTGTACAAAAACCCTCCCAACAGCAACAGAAGAATGTACCACAAACTGTACTGTATGTCTTCTGGATATGTCAAATATATATTACATATATATAACATATACTGTTTATACAAAACAAAAAAATATACAAAACAAAAACCTGTAAGACTAATACAGATTTGCAGAAACACAATTTTATATTATATTATATTATATTATAATATATAATTCTGATTAGGAATTATTTATATTTAAAATTTTGCTTTGGAATTTGCATGCAAAATGTACACTATTGAATAAAAGGCATTGTTAATGCTGCATTCATAACTGTTAAAATGTGAACTAGTTAGTATTTCTAGTGATTAAACATCTCATTTTATTCATGCTCTTCATTCAAAGTCTTCGTAGAAGTCATGTAATCCAATATAGAGTAAACCTAGAAACATTCGAAATCAGAAATTTCTGTTGTGACATCAGAAGTTAAGAATTATTATCTACTGTTTTGTTGGAGTATTTTTGCAAATATTTGGTCCCTATTAACAATGCATCAGTTTTGTGATGCTTGTATGTTTGTCATCAGCCACAAGGGGGTGAAGTTACAACAGAAACTGAGTAAACAGTGTTTAATGTTATTTTCCCTACACACAGCATACAGTGTGCACTGTGCAGAATGTAAAAGACACAGAGACAGTACCTCTGAGCTTTATATAACAGATCAAGAGGAAATGATGTTAACTCAGTTATCTCAGGTTTAATATGGAAAGACAAAAGGTGGTTAGATATTAGAGCTGCACAAATGACATTTCATTACATTTTCATACATTTACCCTGAACATAAAATCATTAGGCATGTATTTGAATTATTCTATTAGCAAATATGGAAAGACATATTTTACTCTTTATACTTATAACAACTCCAGGTAAAGTGCACTTCAAAAATCAGCACTAACTAAAATACAGTGTGGATTAAAAGTGTTTATTAAGTGCATATTTATTTCATAGATGTCAAAATATAGTTGTTTATATATGTTATATTCTAATATCATATTGTTATTTTTATTTTGCTCATTCAAAGCACTGTACAGTATATGTGCTCGGTCATGAAGCGAAGCTGATATTCCATATTGTGCTTAAAATGTATCTGAAACAATTAAAATAAACTAAGTATAATTATTTTGTTGGGTACTTATTGTCATGAAAAACTGACAGATGGTGATAAGTGATAAATTGGCCATTTACTTGGCTAACATTTCCTACCAAACTAAGAATGACGTAGTATTATTTTATACCATTTAGCACTTTTCTAAACATTGCCTCAGTATTCCAGATCATGTTTGAAGAAGGAGACAGGTTAAACTTATGAAACATTTAAATAAATAAATCAATGAATAAAAGAAATATCACACTTTTACAGCAGATAATTTGAATATAAAGTCTGTATCTTTAAAGAGAGGTGCTAGCTGAAAACAGGTTCTGCTAGATGATGAATGAACACTTCAGTACCTGACCGGTCTGTTAACTAAACAACCTTTTTGTTTTCCTTATTTCTTTAACATATTGGTATATTCTGTCCCAAAGTCTCATGATTTTATCATTTTTGTTTGCTGTGCTCTTATTTTATATCAATATTTATTTATTTTTATTACTAATTTTCAACTTTTTTTCAAGTTTCCAGTTTTGGGAACATCATCACAGCAGTCCGAATTGACATGTTTGGGACACAGGAGGACAAATTGACTCAGGAAACAGGAATGATACTGTACAAAAACACATCCTATACCTGCAAGTACAATGAAGTGCAAGCAGATTTAGGTATCAATCCATCATAATATTATGTTCAGTTCTGTGCTTTATAAGAGGGTTATGTCAAGAGGCGGAGCTTAACACATGCCTGTAAAATCAGTTCAGTGAGAGTCAGCATCAGATCACTGAGAAAGCAGCAACTACCATCATGTACACTTGTGTGCTTGTGCTGCTGACTTTAACTCAAGGTAAATACTTTCATGCATCATTTTCATTGCATACCAATATCTCATATTAAAAAAAGCTTTTTTCTGCAGGTAACAGAGCTAAAGATGTC
>JAUMHP010000041.1:13253051-13267087 GCA_032361065.1 Enteromius trimaculatus | reverse complement strand
CTAATGATCTAGATTCTTTCATTGTACTTTCACACAGGGTGAGTGACTATTGACAGAGAGGAATTACTGAAACCTCGGTTTAAACCCTTACAGTCTCCCAGAAACACAGTTAGTGGTGTTTGTCTTTTGAACAATTCAATTGTGTGATTGATTGAAAATGACTCACTCACACTCACTCATGTTTTTATTAGACAGTATAAAAACTCATATTCAACATATTCAATACTGTGGTCTTTTAAAACCAGAAAACACTGTTCCCTACAATAAATAATATTCTGAACAGCAGGAGACCTGGCAAATGAAAAATACATATTGTGATCGGCTGGCTACATTACTGCAAAGGAAATTCCATACTGAGATAAGAGGTGGAGCTTCCAGAGGAGACTTCAGTTTGTCATGTTATGTAATTTTGCTCTGTCTAGCCTCACTATGTTGCTGTACATAGTTATTTGGATTTTAACTCTTGCAGGTGGGTATATTTTTACATAGTACTGTAAATATTTTTTTGTTATATTTCATATATTTTCTTATTTGTAAATTTTTAGATGTTACTCATGCAGAAGCCATTACCCCAGAACAACAAGAACTGGTTGTGAAAGAGACTGAGAACATAACACTATCCTGTAGATATTCCTCGGCATACAGTCTCCTTTGGTATCGACAGAATCATACATCAGGTCCTCAGTTTCTCATGCTCATCCTACACAGCTCTGGAAAAGTAATACAGACTTCAGATGAGCGCCTGTCAGGAAAACTAAACACGGACAAAAATCGTGTGGATTTGGAAATCCCCCTTTCCACTGTTAAAGACTCTGCCGTGTACTTCTGTGCTCTGCAGACCACGGTGACAGGAAATCAAATGTTGCTGTACAAAAACCTGACAGCTTCAGATTCTCATGGCTTTACTCTGTAATAGGGGGAGGAGCCTCAAGCAGCTGTAAAGATCTCAAGTGCCATCATAATCACAGATGTGCAATTTCAACATGATGCTGCTCATCACAATTATCCTGAGGAGTGAGTATAACTTCCTAAATGGCTTAATTAAAACAAAACTTGGAAAATTTGAGAGTCCCATTACAACTGAATCTTTCATGAGGAGGGTGCCAATATAACTTTGTCCTGTAGCTACTCAACTGCAATTAGTTTGCATTGGTACCAACAATTTCCCAGATCAGTTCTGAATATCTGTATTAATTCTGAAATCCTCCGGACAGGTCCCAGGTGCAGAGAAACTAGATTCTTGGTTTTCAGCAAATGAAAGAAAAGAATGAATGTGGGTCTGATCATTTCCTCTGTAAACATGACAGACTCTCTGCTCTGTACTACTGTGCTCTAGAGCCCACAGTCACAGGAAACCTTTACACACTTTACTTGTCCTTTTATTTTTTAGGGTTTTGGTTATTTAAGGACATTGCAACATTTTTTTTTTTTTAAATAATAATAATAGTGTAACAGCCCTAATGCACAATATTAATACACTATGATTAATCTGCCATCTAGTGGTTCTTTAGGCTCAGTACACTGGTCAAATAATTTGTGAAATACATGTCTTTTGTGGCTTTATGATATCACATCTAGCAGTGAAAATTTAATATATTATTGTTATCTACTTAAAAGTCTAAGGTAATACCTCTACCAACAGAATAGCAGTAGAATTACAGTATATTGTACTGTCACAAAAAAAGCAATAACCTTATTTCTAGCCCAGAAAGTCAAGATAAGTTATCTACTCTAATTTAACACAGTTTCACAGTAGTGGGGAAATACAGGAGTGACCATATATTTTCTCATAATCCTTTGCTGTTTACAATAAAATACTGGATTGTTTACAGTGTATATTGACACTGTGAAAATAATTTCTTGATTTCTGTCATGAATACGAATCTTATTTCTAATCTCTCTTTCGGTCCTAACACTGTGTTTCAGGTTGAACTTAATGAGATGATCAGAAACATGAGATTGATGCTGCAGTTTTACATTATGCCAGCAGGGAGCACCCAGAGTTTTGACCTACAATGAAAGGATACAATACTCTGACAGTTCAGAGGTTGTACAGGCAGTCAGAACTCTGTTTTCTTTAATCGCTTCCAGTTCTCAGCAGCAATTAGCTTTTGATCCATAATGAGAACTTGGATGAGGGATATGCTTATTGTTGTATTCTTTCTAGGTACTGTACTATTTGCTTATTTCTGTTGTTTGAGAATGTGACGGCAGCATGAGTTAATACTGTTTTGTTCTCTCCACAGAATGCAGAGGACAACACACTGTGCGTCAACCATCAAGCTCTTCTTCGGCTTACACACGAGAGACTGTGAGTCTGATCTGTGAATATAATACGACAGACACAATGCCTGCTCTGCTGTGGTACAGGCAAACAAAAAATTCATCTCCAGAATATATTTTAGTAAGACATAATTTTGGAAACGGAAGTAATTCCAGAGACTTCCCCAACAAAAGATTTCAGTCCCAGCTGGATTCTGCTGCAAGAAGAACTACACTGACTATCCTGAACCTTCATCTGTCTGACGCTTCAGTGTACTTCTGTGCTTTGAGGCCCACTGTGAAAACAGGATACTGAGTATTCAAGCAAAAACTACTTCACATCCCCCATAATAGTTTGTTGCATGCACTATGTGATAAAAGTTACACTTTATTTCATGCTGTTATATGAAACAATACTTACTTAAAGCTAAAACACATACCGTATAAAGAAGTGACAAAAAGGAAACTATATAAAATCTGAATATATAAATACTGTATACAAAAGTAAATTAGAATATATTTTTTAATAAATCTGAATAAATACATGTAAATTGTGATATTAATATATAGAAGCAAATCAAAATATAAAGATGAAATTCTTAACTTTTAAATCATTAGAAGTAAAACTGAAGTCTGAATATATCATGTAAATTATAAATATGTAGTTATAATTCTCAATACATTCATTTAAATTGCAATAGTTACACACAGATTTACTAACATTAATATCTACATTAAGACTTCTGTCTTCATGTTCTGATTTATAAATATGTATTTTGATTTACTTCCAAATATTTTAATTTATTTCTATATAGTCACAATTTACATTTATATATTCAGACTAATTATTAATGAATAAAACTAATGATAATTATTTCATCTTCGGTACTTCATAATGTGTGAAATATATACAGTGAGCATTACAAAGAAAACATGTAAATATTACATACAATGTATAATACATATTACATCATTATTATACATTTTGTTATATTAATGTAATATCTTAATATAACAATAAACAATTTCTTAATATAACCCTTAAAATTACAAATAAAAAATGTTCTGGATTAACATCACTAAAGAAAAATGAAGTTAAGCTGAAAATGTCTTTCTTTCTTTACCAAGCTTTTCTTTCTTACCAATATGAAATAAACCTAACCTAAAGAACAAATACCAATCTGAAATCTGTCTATATACACAGCACTTTAAATTATAAAATGTTCTTAGGCTGTCAAACATATACATATAGTGGCTATATACTGTACAAGAACATCAGTTTGTATCAGCCCCTGGCGTCTGGTGACACCTGCCAGAGACATCACTGCATGTGATTGAGTGTTGAAAACACTAGCTGGGAGCTTCATTTGTCTGTGTGGAGGCTGTTATGGTAGTTCTGCAAAGCTCAGTGAGGAATTCACCATTCTAAACAATGGCTTTCTGTTTTCTCCTAGTTTTAATGGCATTCATTGGTAAGATTTCAGTTCTATTGATACATTTCCTTTCTTTACAGATTGGCAGTATATATTTGATACAAACTTTAGTTGCAACTTTGGTTCCTGTGCTGAACTGATTCAACATTGAACTGACTCAAGCTGAATAATGACACTTGTCTTCTGTAAAGTTGCTTAAATTTAAGTAATTTCATAATCAATTTTAAATCATTTTCCTGTTTATTTCTGATAAGTTGCTTTGAAATCTGTACAAATAAATGTTGTTTGATTTGACTCCTTTTTAAAATGCTAATTTAACATTCTTCTCAGGGGCGAGTATACAAGACAGCATTACCTCAATGTCTCCTCTAGTCCATGCAAAGGTCAATGAAAAAGTGAGGATCTCTTGTAAATACCAGTACACGGTGTCAATGAATAATCTACATTGGTATCGGCAATATCCCGATTCTACGCCGGAGTTTCTGGTTCTAATCATGGAGTCAGGACAGAATCAAACAGCTACACCTCCTCATCCTCAGCTGACTGCTTCAGTTGATAAAGATGATAAGATGGTGAATCTAGAAATCTTTCCTGCAGATATAAATGACTCTGCTGTGTATTACTGCGCACTGCAGCCCACAGTGACAGGAAACACTTAAACACTTTACAAAAACCAACTCCGTGCTGAGCGGAGAACAAAATGCTTCAGATCAACCTTTGAGACCAGAGAGTGTGCACAAAGGACACAGGGGGGCAGCACCTTTTTATGATGCTCAACAATATCATAAGCACATGCATAAAGTTGACATGTGACAAGTGATAGGATGTGACTTGTGAACAGTAGCACACAGCTGACGAGTAAACTCAGGATGAAGAGATCAGTAGTGCTAATTCTCATAGCTGCATCAGGTATTTGTAAAATTTCAAAACTTGGAATTTATAATTAATTAAGTTTTACATACCACTTTGTACTTCCTTTCCAGTTGCTCTTGGTGATCGCATTGAACCAGATCAAGCAGTTGTTACTGAAAAAGAAACCAACCGGGTGACACTGAGTTGCTCGTATGAAACAAACAGTGAAAATATTGATCTTTATTGGTACAGACAGTACCCTAACAGTGAGCCACAGTATATACTTTGGAAAGGTGCACGATCAAGAGAGGATGAGAGTCATATACCAGATCCTCATTTTGAATCTTCCACAACCAGAGCATCCACTGAACTGATTATTAAAGCAGCCGCTCTGAAAGATTCAGCTCTCTATTACTGCGCTCTTTGGAAAGACCCAGTGATACAAAGTTTCAGAGGAGCTTTACAAAAACACACTTACTTTGAACTCAGAAACATCAAAGCTTAGCCAAAACTAAAATGTATTATCTGCCTCAACCATTACTGTATGTGGCAACACCTGCAACTGATACAGTAGCCAAAACCATGAGGTTAATAAATAAAAAAATAAAAAACAACAGCAGTTGTACTGTGAATACAAAAGTGTTGGAATACATATTAAGCTAAATCCTGCAGTAAATATCTATGTAATTTCTCAGAAAGATGCAGTAATAAAACCAAAACATTACAGAAATTGCTAAACCACAATCAGGCACAGGCATGAAACAAATTATTTTAGAAAATTATAACAGTATGTATTTGGTAGCATTATGTGTCTAGATGCATTCTGTTTTGGAGATGAATTTGGGTATGATTCTGCTGTACAATAAAATAAAATACTCAGCTTGAATTTCTCATGTTAACATGTTTGTTCTGCAAAAAATTTAGAGGCTTTTTTTGAAAACTGGACCCACAACTCTAAACCTTAAACGTGTGTTTGGGGTCAGTAGGAGGGGTTTAGTGTTTTGACAGCATCTAGGCCATCCTGAGGATGTGGTTTTTAAATAGATTAGCTACGAGCAGAGCTGTCAGTCAGAACATCGGCCTGAACAATGTTGCTGTGTTTACTTAGCTTTCTATCTGCATTCGGAGGTGAGTTACTCATTTCTGTTTAATTGTAATACCTTTAAACATTTCAGATTTCTCATCATTAGAACAGTGTCACAAATGTCAGGGTCACAAAGGTCAAATAAAATACAACACTGTAATAAACCTACACTCACTTCTCTTTTTCAGCTGGACACTGTGAAGATATCATCACTTCTGTCCAAACTGAGGTTCATGGGAAGATTGGGGATAATATAACACTGTCTTGCAACTACTCCACAGCCCTTTCTTTGTACTGGTATCGTCAATATCCTAGATCAACTCCAGATTTTCTTCTTCTGATATTACAAAACAGCGGGGAGACTGAAAACAAACAACCTGGAATGTCTGTTAAATTAAATAAAAGGAAAACCACTGTGGATCTGGAGATCTCCTCTGCAAAAGTAACGGACTCGGCAGTTTACTACTGTGCGTTGAAGCCCACAGTGAGAGGAAACCCGGCAGCGCCGTACAAAAACCTAAATCTGTCTTAACAAAGCAAATTTAGGAACTGAAAAACCTATTAAGAAACAATGCATCACTGCACTACATATGTCTCACATCTATTCTTAATCAAGCATTAATTATACTGTTCAGGAAATTATTATTATTTCAAAAATCTATTTGTTGTTTAGTGGTGAAGCTAAACTGTGGCTGACCAACCAAAATGAATTACTTGCCATTATTATTTGTTACATTAAAAATATGTAAATGATTACAGCAGACATAATTATGTTCTTAAAACGAAAGGTTAAAGGGTAAATACATTTGACAGTGAAATTCATATAAAGAGAGATTTCAGTAACTAATGGCTAATGACTGACTAACTTTTAAAGGCTTTTTTTTTTTTAAACGTTTATTTTAAGTGGCTAATTTGTGTGCATTAGTGATGAATTGGTATGAATCTAATTTCTCAATCTCGTTTGCATCATCATTTCATTAAATGTAACGGTAGGACAAAAGTAAATGCTTGCATTTTTCTAAAAACTACATATTTTCAAATGATTCACATCATATGAATTCATCCGAAATCACCACCTTGTAAAATTGCTAGGTCTTCCTGTGTGACGAGGTTGGATATCTTAATCATAATCCATCAATTTCAGCCAAACCAGAAACATTTAAGAAATTTTGATGCTTGCAAATAATATCTGTTTTCTCACTGCTAAATTATTATTTTTTAAATTATTCTTCCCTTATTCTTTTTATTTTTTGCACAAAATATATTGCAATTGTCTCCTAATTGTATATGGCTATTATTGGTGTTAAGCGCTGTGGTATGTTGTCACTCATCAGTCCACTTTCATAGATGTAGAGGAGGAACGTGTGTGAATATGTTTAGTGCTTAGTCATTAAAAGGTTTACTGTCATGCCATTTCATGTCAAAGCCATGAGGGTTTGTAAATAAGTCATATGTAAATAAAAACTGCAACAGCAAAATCATGAATGTACTTTTTTTTTCTCCCACAGTGTGTACAGCAATGTGTCAGGAGGTGGAGCTCTAACATTAGTTTGGCTTATTTTCTAATGTAGAATCACATTGTCACTCTGTCAGAGACTCAATCAACATGTGCCTCCCTGTGTTTCTCATTCTAGTTCTTCATACAGGTGAGTTATAATTCATCTTTCAGAATTAACAACTCTAATTAAAGAAGAGATTTTCTGATTTTATTTATTCACATTTGATTCTTATAGGGAGCATCCTGACAAACATGATAACATCCCATGACTCACAAAAACAAGTTTTAGAAGTTAAAAATGTAACACTCACATGTAACTACAGTGGAGTACCTGATAATATCCACTGGTACCGTCAGTATCCCAGATCTCCACCAAAGTTCCTCCTCTACATCTATGAAAGTGGGCTGATCAGTGACAACATACCACAGCGCTTAACACCAAGAATTAACAAAAACACAAAACGAGTGGACCTGGAGATCTCTTTTGCTGAAGTGACAGACTCTGCTCTGTACTACTGCGCTCTGAAGCCCACAGTGACAGAAAACACAGCTATGCTGTACAAAAACATCAACATCAACGTTAACAAGTGGAGCGCTGTGAATATACACAAAGATATAGGTTTCGCAACTTGTTTAATGTATCACAATGTTATTACACACTAAACAAGTGTGTGTGCGTGTGTGTGTTGCTGTGCTAATTTCATTGTACAAATAAAAGCAAAAAGCTGTTAAGGTGCATCTTCTTATCTTACTAGCTTAGGTTGTCTCTATGCTTTGATGTTCCAGAATAACTCACTTCTAGCACAGTTCTAGTTTAAACTGCTATCTCTTTCTGTATTAGTGATGCCTTTAAAGTGCAGTTAAATTAGGACATAATGAGTTTGTGGTCACACCTGCAGCTGTCTGAAACTAAAATAGACTGTACGTTAAAGCTATACATCCATTTTTGGTTTTTTTTGTGTGTGTTTTTTTACAAACGGGAAAACACACTTGAGAAATGACATCTTCAAAAATGCACTTCAAAAATGAAACACTGAAATTAAATCAATTGGTTAAAAAAAAACCTTACTGTATAATTAATCTATATAGAATATTTAAAGAAGTATATAAATATGGAACAAGTAAACTTCCAAATTTGAAATGTAGAAATTTTACAACATGTAATCACTCCTAGGTGAAATAATTTGTTCTCTGCTATTCATTCACAGAAACATTTAAAGCACATTTAATAAGATTAAAGATTAAAGGTAGTTATGAACATTATCCATATTAATGCACACTTCCATTAAAGCAAGAAAACAATGCAATGCGGTTCAAAATAGAAAATACAGTTCAAATTAATTTGTATATTGTGCTATCATTTTACAGATTTTTTTTTAGATTGTGGGTGGAGCTTTGAGAGAGACTCAAGAAAGCCTTTTATTTCTCCATTAATAGTTTCAGATTGTATTTACAGTGCAGTCATGATGTTCCTGTGCCTTCTGATTCTTCTGTTAATAATACAGGGTAAGTAAAAATGTACATATACATATATATATGTGTGTGTGGGGTGGGGTGGGGGTGACAAATTGATAAAATTGGACTGTGTCCTATGGTGTGACAACAAAATTATTTTTATTAACAAGTTCTATGCGCACATTTTGCAGATGAATGCTTTGGACAGACAATAACACCACTGCAGGACAGAACACAAGTTATTGAGGGGAAGCCAGTCAATCTGTCTTGCAAGTATAATGGCAATGTACAGAGTTTACTTTGGTACAGACAATATCCTGGATCTGGACTGGAATATCTGCTCCTTGTCATGGAGTCATCCCAGAAGACTGTAATACCTGCAGACCCCCCTATTCCCGGACTGGATGGTGAAATTAATATGAAAGACAAGCAAGTGGATCTGATCATCTCCTCTGCTGAAGTGACAGACTCTGCTCTCTATTACTGTGCTCTGCGGCCCACAGTGACACAAAACATGTCAACACTGTACAAAAACCTCCACCACACAGTACTCCATGCGCAATGCACAAATTTTGTTGAAATTAAATTATTATATCAAATAATTTTACTAACTCCACAACCATGGTGTCACTACCACTTTAACGTCAACATATTACTGTTTATGTGCAGAAATGCACAGCTGTAATCATAATTACATTAAATAAATGTCATACATTTGCTTAAAATAAATATAGTTTACCAAACTAATTTCGGGAGGAGGGCGCAAAGGCAGTATGATATATGATCTCTGCCTCCGTAATTTCCCAATTATCCTATCTTCCTATCAGATTGTTAAACTGGCCCTATAAATAGCCAAGTTCCCTTCCTTCCTTATCCTCGATCGCAGTATCCCTGCAGCTCGGCAGCTCTGCTAACCCTGAGTTTCATCCCCTAGCAGCACGGCAAACAAGCTTTACTATTTTTATGCCGACAACTTCGACAAGCACAAACTCGTGAAACGTATGACAACCACAAGGTGCCACCTGTTAATGTGTAACATACACCAAGTTGTATGTACTGTAATGTGATTTGATATGCAATACTTAGTAGAGCCAGGTGATTTTGTTGTTCGTAAAGTTCAAAAGTTAAAATACTCACAAATAACCTTTCTGGTGACTATTTTACAGAGATGTGCTTCTCCAGGAGAATGCATGGCTATAGAAACTTGTGATGTGATGGCTAAAAATGATCCACAAGAGGGCAGTCTTCAACCAAAACTTCATAAAAACTGAACCATTTCTTCAAGGGTACATAAGGGGAGGAGATCCAAGGCAATTATTTCAGGCTTGCAGAGGTTTCAGACATAGTCAATTATGATATCCCTGTTTTGTCTGTGCCTTATCTCCCTCTTAACAGGTAAGATACATGCAATTAATCAAATAAACATTACTAAGACCACACAATAATATAAAGTATTACTTTGGTTCTGCAGTTCTGTTTATCATTTATTATTATTATCTATCGTTCTCTGTTTCTCTATAGGTGATGCCTCTAGTGAGGGAATAGCACCCATCTCTCCTAGTGAATTAGTCTCGGAAGGGAGCACAATCACTATGTCCTGCAGTTACAGTGGATCAGCTGCTACAGATGCTCTCCACTGGTATCGTCAGTACCCGGGATCCAGACCAGACTTCCTGTTTCTAGTTAATGAAGCTGCATTTAAGCTACCAGCTGATCCTCCAATTCCTGGAATAACTGCTAGATTAAACGAGGAGAAAACCCGTGTGGATCTGGAGATAACCGGCACTGCATTAACTGATTCTGCTCTGTACTACTGTGCCCTGCAGCCCACAGTGACAGGAAACACAGACACACTGTACATAAATCATACACTTTAAAATAAAATTGGTGGATGGTAATACATGTTTATATTCCAGCATTCGGGAGCCAAAGATTAAGCATGAGTTTCAATCGCCTAACTGGAGTTTAAATAGAAAAATATTGATAAATCATTCACTTTTAAAGCATTAACTAATCGGGGATCTAATCACTCAAGATTGTTATTAAATAGTTGTCATTTTGATTTGATGCCAAATGTGACGTTTATGGATATACCATATTGTACCTTTTCTCATATAAAATACTACATACAGTAGTCAAAATGGATTTTCAAATGTACACTTTCATGAAGAAGAAAACAGTATATTTTTCTTTCACATCATTTAGGTTGAATTTGTACCTGCAAGATACTGTACTTTGCACCTTTTTTTTGTCAGTGTATCACATTACATAATTACAGTATAATCACCCAAAGTTGATGTGGGTGGAGCTTCAAGGTACTGTATTGGGATTCATCTCTTATTTGACATCAGTCTGTTCTTTAGCATTGCAAAAATGGCTTCTCTTTTATACCTACTTGTAATTTTAGCCATACAGGGTGAGGAGGTTTAATTAAATTTTATTAAATTATTTTGCTTTAGATCATATATAGGCTACTGTACTATTTATTTAAATACAGGATACAAAAAGCAATTTTCATAGCATTCTGTGGATTTTTGCTGATGTTTTTAACGCTCTGTTTGCAGGTGAATCTTTTGCACAGTCAATAGAACCACTGCAGACCACAGAACATGCCGCTGAGACAAAGACAGTCATTCTCTCATGCAAATATGATGGCCAAGCACGTAGTTTACACTGGTATCTGAAATACCCTGGAACCAGACCTGAATTTCTGCTTCTCGTTTATGAATCAAATAGTGTAATTCATGCAGAACCCCCTTTCCCAAGACTGAAGGCCAACGTGAATAAGGTGGAGAAGCAGGTCCATCTGGAGATTTCTTCTGCTGCGGTCACAGATTCAGCTCTGTATTACTGTGCTCTGGAGCCCACAGTGACAGGAAACACAAGCACACTGTACAAAAACATATGGGAAGTCCTTTTTATGTAAAATGTTAAATATTATCTATAACAATAGTACAATTAAAATAATAGGCATTTCTTGGTTTTATTTGACTGAGATCATATGCGTAAATAAAGATATTGTTTAATTTTACTCAAATTGAATAATATTTTATGCACTATAATATATTGTATTTTTATGTATTTATGTATTATATTTTTATCTTATTTTTTTAAATGAAAGAAAGAAAAGGATTTTTTTTAAAATTATATATTTAATTCATTCACAAAAAAAGCTTTTAACTGAAATCTGCAAAGATAGTTTCAGAAGAACTGAATTAAATAATAGGATTGCAGCCTAGTTTTTTCCCCATTCTCATCATATCATTATTCAGTTAACTAAACAATATTTCAAACTAAATTTCATACACTCACCACTATGGGTGGATCTCACAAAAACGTACATCTGTGAGCAGTTTTCTTTGACTCTTTGTGGTGCAGAGATGATGCTTCTGTTCTATTCTATTATTGTATAATATTTTATGCATTGTATTTTTATGTGTATATGTATTATATTTTTATCAATTATATATTTTTTCAAAAAAGAAAAAGATTCATTTAAAACAAATATGTCATTCATTCATTCAAAAACAGAACTGTAGCATAGTTTTCCCCATTCTCATCATATCATTCTTCAGTTAATTAAACATTTCAAACTGAATCTGATACACTCATAACAAACGTTATCTGAGTGTTTCATTGAAAGTTATGGGTGGAGCTTTTTGGGTGGATCTCACAAAAACAGACATCTGTGAGCAGTTTTCATTGACTCTTTGTGGTGCAGAGATGATGCTTCTGTGCTGTCTGCTTGTGTTCTCAATGACAGAATGTAAGTGATTAACAGTACTATAGCTTTTATGCAAGTTTGTATAGTAATTCATTGGACATTATTTTATCATTTGGTTTGCATGGAATTTACATTTTGTGAAAATGTTCATTGTGTTATTCATCTAACTGAAAGTTTTCTATTCAGATACATTTGCACAGTTAATAAAACCACAGCAAGGTGACATTCATATCAATGAAAAGCAGCCGGTCATGCTGTCCTGCAAATATGAAGGAAGTGCATACAGTCTGCATTGGTATCGACAGTATCCTGGATCCAAACCTGAATTTGTGCTCCTTGTCACGGAGTCTTCTACAAAACATGTAACTTATGCAGATCCCCGTATCCCTGGAATGGATGGAAAAATGAGTATGAATGATAAACGTGTGTATCTGGAGATCTCCTCTGCTGCTGTATCAGACTCTGCCGTGTATTACTGTGCCCTGCAGCCCACAGTGACAGGAAACACAAGCACACTGTACAAAAACCTCTATGAAGTGAAAAAACAACAACTGAATTTTGTCATTGCATCATGTTTACTGCTTGCAGATTATTCAGATTAATATTAAAAATATTTCACAAACAATAAATGATTTTTAAAAATAGCTATATAAAGAATTTTAAAAATATTGGAAATTTCAACACAAATGTGATCAAATTACATTTGTAAAGGAATATGCACGAGTCTCTGGGCAAGAATTTAGGTTAAAAATTCCTATGAATTTTTAAGGGAAAGATCAAGTTTATGTACTTTGACCGATTTATTTTGTCAATTTAAATCGCCCTTGTTGACATTGATAGTTCATTTCATACAGCCCTGTGGTGTAACAAATTAAATGTCTCCCAATTAAAATGGTCATAAACTCTGCATGCATAATAATCCTACAGTTTTCAACAAAGTGAAGCATGTCACTTTACCAGATTTGTCATATTTCCAAATATTCCATGTCAACACCCTTTTGTGTATTTTACATCCATGATAATAATAATAATAAATCCTTTAAATTTCTAAAGGTTCTGTTGCAATAACAGAACAAAATTGTGGATTTGGTGGTTCAGTGTATAAACAACAATAATCGAAAAGGCAGACAAAATATGCTGTGTTATGAATTATGACCTTGCACTTTCACAGCTGATTGATTTAAATTCATTATTGCAGCCACACAATAGTGTTATTTTCAGTCTTATATATCATAAAACATTGTATCCTTAACTGTGATGATGCTTAGGTGTCATCCTGCATAAACTCAACAGACTCTAAAATTAAATACTTGCATACTAACTACTTGTTCCTATAGATACTGCAATTGGTAGTAACAACAACTAGTGAGTAGAGTAATAACAAAAATGTACAGCAGATGGCAGATTTACTCAGATTACAGAGGATTTGAATCATCACTTGGTATAATAAAGGTCATGTTAACACAGGCAGTCTGTCAGTTATAAAGCTGCTTGTGATGATCCATGATGTTTCTATCCAGTGCCTGGTTCATTCTTCTCTTTTCATGTAAGTTTAGTGACATTTATATGGAATTCCTTTGTTTATATAGAATATTGAGTAAACAGTCATTAGGTATTAATAATGTGTGATGAAGGATTTTAAACTGCAGAGCTCTGCCTGTTTCAGGTGATGTAAGTGCAGAAGGAATAACTCCTCTCTCCTCATCTGAACTTGTTACCAGGGGTGAC
>JAUMHP010000041.1:13165720-13200140 GCA_032361065.1 Enteromius trimaculatus | reverse complement strand
ATGAAATGAAATGTCTTACTTGAAGTAACAATGAGACTAGTGCCAGTTCCAAATATGATCTTGTTGTCCGCTCTATTCACACATTAGTATAGTCTGGTACATTTACCCTCAGTACATGTTTGCCCAGTAAGGTCCCATCATTTCATTTTATATTATATGTTTTTGATTAGTCTGGAACATTTTGTAAGATAGAAAAGAATAACATAAGGCAAACTTAATACAAATTAATCATTAGCAAATGTATTTTTGTGAACTTGAAAGAATCCCTAATAGTGGTCAATATCACACTTTATGCTTTTTTCTTTGAGTGTAGTCAACGATTCAATTCAATTTTATAAAAATTATATTAAAAATCTTTTTTCATATCAGTATGATTAGACATCTAGGAGGTTAGTATTTGTTAATGTTGATTTTGTTAGAAATGTATCACTTACTAGTTTGAACAACAAGTTTGGTTCCTTTGGCGAAGATAACCTTATTCACATTCACACACTCTTGGAGCATGTGCCAAAAACTAATGCCTTCCAGCTATTTGACATACTGTATAGAGTTACATCTACAGAGTACACTACAGCAAGTCAAACCAAGACAATTCTTTTACTAATGATATTACTTTTTATATACGCATTTATATAAAGCTAGACTATAATCAGTTCAAATTTCAAACTGACTAATGAAAGTGCTAGGGTGATGCCAAGATGAAGCTTTGATGAGAATTAAATCAAGTTTTTGTGTCAAGTTAATTTAGTTACTATATCTTTAAATTCAATGTAAGATTTAAATTCACTACATTTGGAATGTATTTCAATAAAACATTAGTAATGACATTGATAATATAAGCTTACTTGTTTGTATTATTAGTCTTGTTCCACTCCCAAATATAATCTTGTTGAAAGCATTCACACAAGTGCTGACTCTATCACAAAAACCTCAATGTCTAATTAACCTGATCTAATTGTGAGATTTAAAACGAAGTGCTAAAACTAGTTTTTTATTCATTGCATTGTATGTTATGGTGATATATTATACGCAAGAAAGAAATATCTTCGCATTTGTTTGATTTTGTAGTCAGTTTAGTACTAGATTATATTTTAAGGCTCATCATACTAGTGTCCAGAAAAAACAACACAAGACTATAAAACTCACTTGTTTGTACGACAAGATTGGTCCCTTTTCCAAAGAACAATTGGTTGCCAACATTCACACAGCCATCTACCATCAACTAAAAACTTCAAAAACTTAAGCTTTCACTAGTATGTGTCCATTTAGGACAAAGAAACCATTGTTGAGTGTTAAATTATATTTCAGTAAAAGAAATCAGTTGTTTTTAGAGGGATGTCAAATTGTTTACTGTTTAAATATGATTTAATTAAAATGTCCCATGTTTAAAATGCAATGTGAAACTATTACAAAACATTATTGAGTATAACATCAAACACCTTTGATATTCAGAATGACTCATTTGTTCTTTAAAGCTTTTAATTGATTTAGAAATGCAAACTTACTTGTTTCTACCGTCAGTTTTGTCCCCGTCCCAAATATTATCTTTTGACTATTAGACACACATATGTTGGACCCATAACAAAAACCATCTGCCTTGTTTGTAGTGTGGTGAGATTTAAGTTTGTTTGTGTTTGTTCGTTTTTGAATATTTTACTAAATAAATAACATCCTTTTGTTGTTGTTTTGTTTGACTAATTTCAAACTGAATTGTTTTAAATGTCAATTTAGTTACTTTCTCTAAACTCAGATTTGCATATACAGTGTGCATATACCTACAATGAAAAAAATCTATGCTGTTGTATTGCAAATCAACGCAGTTAATTGCAGTAATTGCGTTTTGAATGTGAGCTTCAAATTCATATCCTTTAACAAATCTATGAATCTCAAATTCATATACTATAGCAAATCAACAAAAGTTCAATAATTCACACACACTTAAGGTTTCACTGAAGTATATGAACAACTTTGAGTTGAGCTTTTAGAAGGATGTCAAAATGTTTTACAACTTAATAAGATTTAAAACCATTTTCCTGTGATTAAACTGCAATGTGAAACATTATAGCCTTATTACATAGCATTATACAGTATAAACATCAAGCACTTTTGCATGTGTCTGTTTTTTTTTTTATAATTTTCTTTTTACTTTAACAGCATTTTAGTCATTTAGAAACATACTTTAAACTTACTTGTCTCTACAGTGAGCTTTGTCCCTGTCCCAAAGATTATCTTTTGAGCACCAGTCACACATATATTTGATCCACAGCAAAAACCATCTAGCCTTGTTTGTAGGGTGGTGAGTTTTTATTTATTTATTTTATATATATGTTTATAAAATAAATTAAATAAATGCAAGTAATTTAAGAATCTTTTGTTAGTGTTTTGTCTAACCAATTTTAAACTGATTTGTTTTAAATGTCAATTTAGTTTCTTTTCTAAACATAATTTTTTATATATGCATTTAATGGTCATACTGATAAAGTGCTTATTGATTTAGAAATGTAAACTTACTTGTCTCTACCGTGAGTTTTGTCCCCTTCCCAAAGCTAATCTTTCGATTATTAGTCACACATATATTGGATCCATAACAAAAACCATCTAGCCTTGTTTGTGGTGTGGTGAGCTTTTTGTTTGTTTGTTTGTTTGTTTGTTTGTTTTTTGTATAAATTTTCTGAATTTTTTAAAATAAATATAAGTACTTTAACAATCTTCTGTTGCTTTTGTGGTTGTTTTGTCTAACCAAGTTCTAACTGACTAGTTTCAAATGTTACTTAAGTTCTATTATAAACACAGTTTCGTACAGTATATACATTAAATTATAATAAACTTACTGATAAAGTGCTGATTGATTTAGAAATGCAAACTTATTGTCTCTACCGTGAGTTTTGTCCCCGTCCCAAAGATTATCTTTAAAGCATTAGTCACACATGTGTTGGATCCGTTACATAAACCCTCTAGCCTTGTTTGTAGTGTGGTGAGTTTTTAGTTTTGTTTGCTTAAATATTTCACAAAATAAGTTCAATAAATCTGTACTTTAGCAGCTTTTGTTGTTTGTATTGTTTTGTCTAACAAAGTTTATACTAATTTGTTTCATTTGTAAATTTAGTTCCTTTTCTAAACACACTTTCAAATATCAATTTAATTATAATGAACTTACTAATGAAGTGCTGACTGATGTAGAAATGCAAACTTACTTGTTTCTACCGTGAGTTTTGTCCCCTTCCCAAAGATTATCTTTTCAGCATTAGTCACACATGTGCTGAGTCCATTACAAAAACCATCTAGTCTTGTTTTGAGTTATTTTATGACATAAATGAGTATGTTAATAAGTATGTTAGATTTAATTACATTTCTAACTGCATTTTATTGCAATGTACAATTGCATTGTTTTGTACTGTTATTTTACTTTTAACAGAGTTTTCTGCTAAATAGTGGCTATTTGATCCAATTTGGACTATTTCATATTTTTGTAAAAATGAAACGGGTAACATCCATGGCCAAATTATTTCATTCAACAATACATATAATGAATACTACTCATTACATTACATTTATTGTGATAAACTTCTCTATCATTATTGATTCCACTAAACTGCATACAATGAACTAACCACACGATTGGAAAAATCTTCACTTACTTGACTGTACTACGACTTTGGTCCCTTTACCAAAGAAAATCTTAAATCCAGCATTCACACAGCCATTTACCAATCACCGAAAACTAGTAGCAGTCTGGAAACACTCAACAGATTGTATATATCTTAAACTATTTACAAAACACTTTATACTCTATTATAACAGTATGTTATATATTTATTTTGTTACTGTGGCTATCAACTTTATAGTTGTACAATTTACTTTACCAGTGAAAGTCACCACTAAACTGCACTAAACACGAAAATCTTTTTCTTCAAGTTTTTTTCAGTTTAAAATATATTTGTTAGCAATCATACTTGTTATTATACTAAAAATCTTTTCTTTGGTGAAATAAAATATCTTACTTGAAGTAACAGTGAGAATGGTGCCTTTTCCAAATACAATCTTGTCCGCTCTATTCACACATTAGTATGGTCTGGTACATTTACCCTAAGTACATGTTTGACCAGTAAGGCCTCATCATTTTGGGGGTAATTATATATAAATATTTTTTATGTACAACTGTTTGATTTGTTTTGAATGTTTTGTTATAATTCCTGGGTTCGGTAGCGACATCACATACACGTATACATTATCACAAACATTTTTTAAGTTCTATTTTAGATGAAACATTGAATTGTAAAAACATTTAAATATCACAAAAAAGCTTTGATCTATTTTAGTATGATCAGAACTTAACGAAGTTACTCTTTGTTAACGTTGACTTTATCAGAAATGTATCACTTACTAGTTTGAACAACAAGTTTGGTTCCTTTGGCGAAGATAACCTTATTCACATTCACACACTCTTGGAGCATGTGCCAAAAACTAATGCCTTCCAGCTATTTCACATACTGTATAGAGTTACATCTACAGAGTACACTCCAGCAAGTCACATTCAGCCAATTAAATCACTAACGATATTGCATATTTCAATATAAGCATTCATTATAAAGCTAGATTATGACAGGACTAATTTTATACCTACTTGTTTTAACTGTCAATTTAGTTCCTTCTCCAAATATTACTTTCCACTGTGAAGATGTCACACTGTAAACTTTGTCTACACAAAAACTTGACCTTCTACAAAGTCATACACATGTGTAATTACAAGGAAAATATTGATAAAGGACTCATGAAAGTGTCTGTGTAATGCCAAGATAAAGTTAAGATGAGGATTAAAGAAAGTTGTACTGCTATTGGACAAACAAAGCTAATTTAGTCATGATATGTGATTAAATATTTAATATTACATTTGACATACTGTATATATATATTAATGTAACAATTAATAATTAGCTTACTTGTTTCTATTGTTAGTTTTGTTCCACTTCCAAATATAATCTTGTTGCCAGCAGTCACACAATAGCTGACTCCATCACTAAAACCTCATAGTCTAATTGACATCTAATTGTGACATACTTTATATAAAAAATTAAGCATTTGTATGGTTTTTGATGGACAGAGAGAAGAGGTTTAATTATATTTTGATTATATGGTTATGGTTTGCTTTTAGAAGGATGTCAAATGTTTACAAGATATTTTGTAATTAAAGTTTTGAATTGATTTAGAAATGCAAACTTACTTGTTTCTACAGTGAGTTTTGTCCCCGTCCCGAATATTATCTTTTGAGCTGTATTCACACATGAGCTGAGTCCACAGCAAAAACCATCTAGCCTTGTTTGGAGTGCTGTGAGCTTTAAGTTATTTTTTATTTTACTAAATAAATCAAATAAATGCATGAACTGTAACAACGATTGTTAGATGCAATGACATTGGGGGGTTTGTTGTTGTTTTTAAGTAATATAATTAATATTTAGTAGAGTTAAATATTTTCTTCAGTATCAGTACTAAAGTGTAATGTGAAAGAATGGTGATAAAATAAACTCACTTGAATTAACAGTTAATTTTGTTCCAGAACCAAACGTCATCTTGCCATATCCTTGATTCACACAGTGTATAAGTGTACTGCAGTAACTTGTGTATGCTCCTGTTATATTTTATGAACATTTGTATGTGTTAATGTAATACTGTCTTTTTTAAACTTTTGACAGTACAGTTAATGCGGAAACATTATGGGGACTTAAATTACAATAGACGTTTCATATTTGTCAAACCAAAAATATAGATATTTGAATAAAGTTACTGAAAGTGGTGGCGTAAAAAAATTATTTAACTATATAATCATACATAAAAATTAAACATTAGCTATTACGAATTGTTTTTGTAAAGGATGACAGAACAATTTTGTCAAAAACTATGATTATTTGCATTAACAAGCTACCCAATAGTATTGAAGTTTACAAATGTTCAGACTTACTTGCTTGTACGTTGAGTTTTGTCCCTTTACTAAAGAAAATCTTATTGGCGTTATTCACACAGCCACTGAGCGTGCAACAAAAACGTGTATTTCAAACTAGCTATTAGTCATTATGTATTACACGGTGTTTTATAAAATAAAACTTAAATATAAAAATATAAAAATTTTCTTTTGCAGTAATGCAGAATCAAATTAATTGTCTTTTTTTTTTTTATTAAAGTTTTATTGTTAAGTTTACCAATAAAACTGCATTGTATTGTTTAATTAAGTTTTTTGTTTGTTTTTAAATAAATTTGACTTACTTGATTGTATGACAAGATTGGTTCCACTGCCAAAGAAAATCTTATACCCAGTATTCACACAGTCTTTAAACTTGCACTAAAAACTCTGTGTTGCATGTTTTGGTTGCTTTTTCTCACAAAATTTTGCATTAATATGAAAGTAAATCACAAAACCTCAGATCAGATTTGACAATGCCAAACTACATTTCAAATAAAGTCAGTAACTACTAGATAAAGTGCTATAAATTAATTTTTAAATGCTACAATATTTGACATAAGTGCTAACGAACTAATGTAAAATGAACATATTTCAATAATCTTTTATCTTATCTGCAGCGAGAGTTAAAAAACTGAAGTAAAACATTTTTTGATGCTTTGATTAATACTCACTTTGTTCAACTCTCAGTTCAATTCCTAAACCAAAAATGACCTCCCAGCCTGATGTCACACAATGAAAGTATAGTGCACAAAAACTGAACCTATCATTTTCTTCTGATTTAGTTTCTTTATGCTTTGATTAGCATTAATTCCAAAAGTTATTTATTAAAGAAAATACACTTGATTGATAGCAGAATGTGACTGGATGCCATTTGCTTAAAAACTGTAACTTAAAGCTAGAAAAACTCAAACTTACTCTGTTGTATTTTGAGTTCTGTTCCTTTGCCAAATATTATTCGAACTCCATCAGTCACACATCTGATCCCATTACAAATAGCTTATGCTAACTGTCATTTTTTCATTTAATTAAAAAAAATCTACCAACACTAAATGTTTTTCTTATAAAAATAACAGAAATATATAATAGAAAGAATACTACTTCTAGTAGTTTTTTTTTTTTTTTTTTTTACATTTTCTAGTAGTTCAACATTTTAAAAGTATAATGATATTTTATCATGTTTTTTTTAAGTCTGTATAAATGATGATAAGATAACTTACTTGATTGAACAAATAATTTTGTCCCAGAGCCAAATGTAATCTTTCCAAACCCAGAATTCACACTGTGTATGTAACCACTACACTAACTCGTGCACTATAAGTCAATCACTATAGTTTGCATAACTACATTTTCATTATATTAAGGTTTAAACTGAATTTGATAGTAGAGTTAGTAAGTAGGCTCTATATTTCTTGTTTCTTGAATAAATAACTAGTTTGCACTGAGAAAGTTTTATTGTATTTATGAGTAGGAGAAAATGCTTAGGAATAAAGTGGATTTGTTTCCCTGCAATACTGGATGTATTGTATTTTAGATTCAGTTTTGGCTTTTTGTCAGCTTTGTTTCTTTAATGGACTCACAGAAACTACAAATCTAAAGTTGGATATCTGTAGATAAAACAAATATGACTTACGTGCAGTGACAATTAATTGGATCCCATTTCCAAATATAATCTTATTGCCAGTATACACACAGCACTTAACCACAGCACAAAAACTCAATGAGCTATGACTGTGCTAATAAGCCATCAATGTCAAAACAATGACCGAAAATTACAACTCACTAATCTGAACTTTCAACTGTGTCCCGGCTCCAAATATAACTTTTTCTATTCCAGCTGATGTCACACACTGACATACACTCTATCAATAATGTATCATACCTATATAACTAACACTCTTACACTACCAAAGTTCTTTTTATGGATTATGCAGACATAATGCATCATAATATTTTATATGGATGCACTTAAAAAATATTAAACATGCTCAGCTTTATTTGTGCTGAACGTATTATTTGTATAATACTGAATGTTTAATAACTGGACATAAATTAAATGATTTAAAGAAATATGCAGTAGAAATTAAATTTAAATAAATTAATGTTAGCTGTTAGTTTAATGGGAAAAATTATGCTTACTGGATTCCACTGAAAGTAAAGTTCCTCTTCCAAAAATGATTTTGTTTGTCCCGTCATACACACATTGCTTAAGCTCTCAACAAAAAGGGCATCCCAAGGATCCCAAAAACATTTAAATTTCCAGACTTATTTTTGTTTTATATATATATGTGGATATATTATATTAACGGGCTTAAACACGTAATGGGGTAAAGTGTGTCATTTGCAAATTTCAATTCAACAATGACTGTTATCGAACTGGTTTCTTATCCTTCTACATTATTTGATATTTGTCATGAAATAAACATTAAATTGCATTGGATTTTCTAAAACAAATGGACATTATTTTTAACTAAAAAAAGGAAGCAGTTAAAATATGTGAAATAAATAAAAATCTTTCATAAATAGATTTCGCCCAGATGTAGATGTGTTGGACTTAACTTACATAATGTTTGAATATGTTTTAACAGTAGAGCATGTTGCATACAGTTATCAGCTCAATAAATTGTTGTCCAAATGCTAATGCATATAAAAGATTTAAGCCAACTTCAAAAATGAAATAAAAATGTCTAAATTTATGTAACAGTAAGGCTGTATCACTCACTTGTTTCAACATGCACTTGTGTTCCTCTTCCAAAGATCAACTTGTAATTATTATTCACACAGAGAGTAACTGCATATCAAAAACTTCCACAGCTAATAGCAAATAACTGCACTATAGTTATATTTTCCACAGAAATAATATGATTTTGTTCTTGTCTGACCAACACGTACACGCAATTAATGAAACCTAAGGTTATAATTAAACCGTAAAAGGGACATTAAAGGGGATATAATTATGACTATAATATATGAATACTTACTGGCTACAACCGTGAGTTTAGTTCCTTGTCCAAAAATGATCTTTCTCGCTGCAGTTTCCACACATTGCTAAAACCTTAAACAATAACCTATTCATCCCGAGCTACTGAAGAATATGGTGCATGTTTCTGAAAACAGTTTTTAGAAGCTAATATAAAGTATACAGTGCCTAATGCTAATATACTTATGCATAAGTTATGATGATATGTGACAACTTAGATCTACATTTACAATTATATTACATTGTTAATTAGTATCTTAAATAGTACTGAAATATAAAAGTATACATTTTGGATTGTCTTAAAATATAAAATTCATTTGATTTAGTTTAAATTTAAAAGTAGACTTAGGTTAAAAGGAAATTTGATCAAATAAATTTAACTTACTTGACTCCCCAATAAGCGGAGTACAACTTCTAGCATAAGTACCACAAATATCTTCACTGTAATAGACTGTGATTGCTTTGGGGAAAATGATTACTTTAAATAAAATCAGATTAAGCTGAATTACAAATAAAATCATTTATATTAGTGTTATTTGTATTTGTTTTTTTTTTTACATACTAAAACTAAATGTTAAATAACACAGGATGTTTTGCTATTCCATTATTCATTTTGTTGGTACGTTTTCTTGTTTGCAACGTTTTTCTTGAACTATTTATACATTTCCGCTTGTAAGCTAAATGCAAAGCACAACTTGATGTTGAGAAGAGTTTTAACATTACATCAATTATTGTATAAATTAATACAGCATATAGAAAGAAATGTTTTGGTCTTACGAGATTCCACGATTAGTCTTGTTCCAGCTCCAAAAATGATCTTGTTATAGTTCACACACTAACAAAAGCTTCAGCAAAAACTCTCTAAGCACTATGAGAGAGCCATTACATGGTCAGTCTTGATTATCTTTTTTATAAACATCTGAAATTTTGAAAATTGATTTGTTTTGTTTAATTGTGATTAGCTAAATTCACTAACATGTAATTGTTTATTTATGATATTTATGACAGAATGCGACTTAGAATTCATTTGAGACGTCTCAAACTGTAATGGATGTTATTCATATTTTTAGTACAGACGGTCACTCAGTTAGGAATGTTTCACTCTGGACACAAAGAGAAGTAATAAATTATGACCAGCCTCTTACTTGTTTCAACATGTAACATCGTCCCTTCTCCAAAGATGATTTTGTCTGCACCAAGAGTCACACAATATGAAGAGTCCACACAAAAACTACCTTTGTTAAGGTTTGGCTCATTACAAAAAACGGCTCGTTAAATTGCTTTCATTTTAAGAATAATATCATTAATTATTTATTTGATCAGAGTTCACATGTTATGTTAGTAAAAGCACTACTACCTTCATCCGTACGTCAACTGGAAAATATAACATTTACTACAAATTGCGAAACTAATATGACCTGTACATTACAGTTAAACTGTTTATTAGAACTTCTTTCCTAATGAATTATTTTGATAAGGTAAGGCAGATATTTGAGATTTTTGGGTCTGTTTTGCACATCTATGATATATTGATGAATAAAATTAGTCTTACGAGATTCAACAGTGAGTGTTGTTCCACTTCCAAAAATGATCTTGTTGTTCTGATAATTCACACAGTAACAAACACTCAGACAAAATGTTCTTGGAAGGGCTTAGATTAAGTACAGTAGAGTACAGTACAATTACTGGATGTGTATATGATGTGATAAAAGACTTTATTATCTTTATGGCCTATTGAGAAATAAATATAATTTAAGAATAAATAATGTTTTTTAAAAGTTCATACCGTTCAACATCAGTGTTTTAAAGGCTATATTTTTAAATATTTATTTATTTTCTGATTAAATCACGGTATTAATCACATATCACTTCAGAAATCACATATCACTAAAAATCAATTTAAAGATTCTTACTTGATTGAACTATTAAAGTTGTTCCTTGACCAAAAATGATCTTTGTCCCTCCAGCAGCATTCACACAACACTTACAGTCATAACAAAAAATGGGGCTAAAAGATGTACGATGATTTAGGCTGTGGTAACAAACAGTTTTATTTTAAATATATTTTAAGGATTGAAATTTATTTTAATAGTATTTATTTCTATATTTTCTATATCATCTTGTTTACTTTTGAATAAGCAGTCGAAAATGTGTGTTTGGATGTTTATTTTGAATGGTAATGTACTGATGATTTTAAATGTGACTAAAACAGAAATTTCATAAATTTTTATGTAAATTAAAGATGAACATATCTGAAGTGTTTTCAACTGCAACATATAATACTTATAATTACTGAGAATACTATTAATCAGCATCCCAATAAATTGCCATGTTTTATTACGGAGTATATCAATTATAAATTGTTGTGTAATATGTAAACATTTCTATACACGTACATAAAACAGAACAAAAGGTTGTCCTACTTGGATATACGAACAGTCTCGTCCCTGATCCAAAGATGATTTTTCGTGTGGCCTGATTCACACAGTAACAAACATCTCTTCAAAAAACTCAGACGCAGCAAGGACTATGCTGTGCTTCATTAATTTTGCTATAAAATTTCAAGAGCTGATCAATTGTACATTTAGATTGTTTTGTTTTTAAATTATCTATCACTGCCGATTAATGTTGGTAAAGCCTTAGATTTGTTTAGTTGTGAAGTCTTGAAGGTCAAATTGTGTGGCTATAAATGTTACCATCTATGTACATGTGACTTACTGATAAAGACTTTATCCAAATGTCATTTTGGGTCATCTTAAAATATAAATGACCCATATTCATTTTTGATTGTTTACTTTATCAAACTGAAATTAGAGAAATAAATTTACTTTGATTAAAAAGGTGGAACACGTTTGATGAAATAAATTCACTTACTTGACTCTACAAGAAGTTGAGTACCACTTCCAAATATTATCTTTACTCCAGATGTCACACAGTTATCTTCTTAACTACAAAAACGTGTTACATGACTTCTGTAGCTTCTGTATTACAACTGTGATCACTGTAATCATAATTCCAAATCAAACCTACAGCTTATACTAGTGTTTCTTCATAAACATGACTAAAACCTATTCATTTAAAAGTTAAATTACAAAAAAAGTTGTGTGCATTATGTCATACTGTACATGACAGCCATGAATGTTTGCCATTCTGTTTGTTTTCATTTGATTCTTTTGCTAGTTTTCTTGTTTAAGAAAATATGTAACGCTTTTCAAGTTTTATTCTTAAACTGTTTCTACATTACAGCTTTTGAGTTCAATACAAAGAAAAAACGTTATGCTGATAAGAGTATTAACATTGTATAATTTACTGTAAGAATTAATCATGCATTAATTATTGCATTGATAAGATAATTTCATAGAAATAAATCTTTTGATCTTACTAGATTCCACAGTTAGTCTTGTTCCAGCTCCAAAAATAATCTTGTCGTAAGTCACACATTAACAAAAGCCTCAGCAAAAACTTACTCATGAACTGAAAATTCATCTGAAATTCGTCAAATATTTGGTTTTGCGTTATTATGGTTTGTTAGATTTAAATGTATTTTTATGACTTTGAATTTGACATAAAAATGTGACAATTTAAATCAGACATCACAAACTGTAACGCTTGTTATACCTACATTTATAAAGACACTATACTGATCACTCTGTTAGAAATGCCATTTGGATTTTTTGGGTTTTAAGCTTCCATGACATTACAAAAATATTTTACAATTATACATTTGTTTATTAACATTTTAATATCTCATGATTTTAAAGATGATGTACTTACTGGCGTAAACATCAAGCAGTGTTCCCTGACCAAATATGATCTTGTTGCCATAATCCACACTGTGTTGTAAACCAGAGCAACAACATCTGGATTCAACTGCAATGCCTAGGCGCTCAATATTTCTACTTATTCTTGCCCTAAAATCTGATATCGTATTAATTAATCTACAAAAGTTGTCCTCTGGACACAAAGAGAAGTATAAAGTAAGAAATGATGACCAGTCTCTTACTTGTTTCAACATGTAACTTCGTCCCTTCTCCAAAGATGATTTTGTTTGCACCAAAAGAAAACTACATTTACATGATCAATTGCTTTAAATGCAAAAAATATTATGAAATAGTCATTTTATCAGTGTTAACACGTTAGTAAAAGGCCTACTTTAATCTGAGTTAACTAGAAAATATAATATTTAATATTATATGCAAAACTAACATGACTTGCTCATTACATATTACACTTAACGCAGGTAGGTTGTTTATTCTAACGTTTATTTCCTTATGAATTATTTTGACTTAAGGTAAGGCAGATATTTGAGATTTTACTGTCTGTTTTGCACATCTATGACATACTGATGAATAAAATTTGTCTTACGAGATTCAACAGTGAGTGTTGTTCCACTTCCAAAAGTGATCTTCTTGTTCTGATTATTCACACAGTAATAAACACTCAGACAAAATGTTCTTGGCAGGGCTTAGATTAAGTACAGTAGAGTACAGTACAATTACTGGATGTGTATATGATGTGATAAAAGACTTGATTATCTTTATGGCCTATTGAGAAATAAATATCTTTTTAGGAATAAGTTGTTTTTTTTTTTAACTGTATACTGTTTCTATATCAGAGTTTCAACTGCAGTATTTTTAATGTATATTTATTTTTATTAAACCGTGGTATTGATCGCATCTCATCATTACTGAATTTATGTAAAAAGAAATTTAAAGACTCTTACTTGATTGAACTATTAAAGTTGTTCCTCGACCAAAAATGATCTTTTTCCCTGCACCAGCATTCACACAACACTAACAGTCATGACCAAAATGAGTTTGGGGCTAAAATATAGATGAATGATGAAGGTGCTGATAACAAACTGTACAAAAAAATGTATTTATTTTGGGGATTGAAATTTATTATAGGAGTATTTATTTCAATATTTTAGCACTAATTTTCAAATTAATTATTAAGAAAGCAGCTGATATGATTTTACATTTAAACCCACTACATAAAATACATTGTGTAATTTACATAAAAATGTTTAAAGTATTTTCAACTGCAATATATACTCCGAAATACTGATAATGCCACTAAGCAATATCCAATAAATGTTCCCTGACCAAATATGATATCTCACACGATTTACCAGTATGTTTCCTATAGATCATGCTGTATCAAATACCAAAGTAATAAACTTTCTATAACCTAAAAACAATATTAATCTGAATCTTACTTGCTTGTACGTGTAGCATTGTCCCTTCTCCAAGAATATCCTAGTAACCCCCATATTCACACAATAGAAATATCCCTCACAAAAACAAGCTCATTGAAGCCTCATTAATATCTATATTTCTATGTACAATCATTGTTGTTACGTTGAATAAGACTACATAACAGGAATAATATATAGAAAATATATAAATATTAAGTTGTTTGTACTCACTGGTATGAACAGATAATTTTGTCCCTGCTCCGAATATGATCTTATTGTTTGATTTCACACACTGCTTAAACCCTCAGCAAATTCATGTTCACCATTTTGAACCTCTGACATGGCCTTTTTTATATAAGTTTAGAAGTATAGAAATTATAAATTGCTGCGTAATATGTCAATATTACTATAAACGTACATAAAACAAAACAAAAGGTTGTCCTACTTGGTTGTACGAACAGTCTTGTTCCTGATCCAAAGATGATTTTTCGAGTTCCATCATTCACACAGCAACAAACATCTCTTCAAAAAACTCTTCCTCAGACTCAACAAGGACTCTTCTGTACTTCATTATTTTTGCAATAAAAGTTTAAGCTTTGGGCAATTTTGATTCTTTTTTTTAAATAATCTATCTATCTTGATGTTAATATGTACATGTGGAGATTTGTTAATAAAATCTTCATAAAGTTTAAAGTGTTTTTTGTTTTTTTAAGTAAACATCTCTATTTTTTAGTTATTTATTTATTTAATTGCTCATTTTGATTTTTCTTTGAGATTTTTAGATTTGTTTAGTTAGTTTAGGTCAAATCATGTTGGTTTAATTACATCTATGTACATGTCAAGACTTGTTGATAAAGTCTTAATAAACTCTTGTTATTAAACTGGTCTCCGAGGAAATATAAATGTGGTAATAAACGCAAAAAGTAAACGTCTCTTACTTGATTCAACTGTTAAGATTGTTCCTTGACCAAAAAAGATTTTTCTCCCAGAACCATCCACACAACAGAAACAATCACAACAAAAACATGGCTGTTTACCACGAACTGAGACTAACATGTTTGAATTGTTTTGATTATAAATAGAAAAGCAGCAATAATATTTTAAGATTTGAATTCATTTGGGATTATTTTTAGACATTTTTATCTACTTTCAAACATTTTGCCTATTATTGTTAAGTCTTAAAGGTTTTGTTATGTTTTTAAAGTTAACTATTAAAGTAAAGTATTTTACAGTATTTTTTTCTACTTAAAAATAGCAATACATTTCTTACTTGAGTTCACATACAAAGTTGTTCCTTTTCCAAAATGAATCTTCCAAGTCCCATCATTCACACAATACCTGACCTCACAGCAAAAACACTTTCATTCTCAAAACCTTATTTATATATATGTTTTTTTCAAACAATCAATTATTTATCTGTTATATATATATATATGACAAATCTGATCTCTTGCACATTTTTTATTATCTATAACTGTTGATGTTATTTTAAAAGTCTTAGATAAGTCTTGGAGGTCTAACTGTAAACAGGAATGTATCAGTGTTTATCAGTGTCATACCAACACAGGTTAGTAAAGGCTATTTAAAACTATTTACAACTGCTGGTTAAGCAAAAAACATAATATTTAACATTATTTGCATATTTAACTTAATACAGGTAGCTTTTTATTCTATTGACTTTTCATGTCTTTACTTGGACTTAAGTTAAGAGTGATATTTAGTAATACATTAAGAAATGATTCTAATTTCAGTTGGACTTCTACAATATACTGATGAAAATAAAATTAGTCTTACGAGATTCAACAGTGAGTGTTGTTCCACTTCCAAAAGTGATCTTGTTGTTCCCATAATTCACACAGTAACAAACACTCAGACAAAATGTTCTTGGCAGGCATTTGATTAAGTACAGTAGAGTACAGTACAATTACTGGATGTGTAGATAAAAGACTTGATTACGTCTTAATGGCCTATTACGAAATAAATATAATTTTATGAATAAATATTGTTTTTAAAACTTTATACCGTTTTAACGTCAATGTTAGAATATATATTTATTTTGAGTAAACCATGGTATTAAATCACATATCATTTTGAATGTATTAAAAATAAACACATTTAAATTTAATCTTACTTGATTGAATTATTAAAGTTGTTCCTTGACCAAAAATGATCTTTCTCCCTCCAGTAGCTTCCACACAACACTAACAGTCATAACAAAAATGGGAGCAGTTTACCAGGAACTGGGGCTAAAATATGTATGATGATTAGTTGCTGATAACAAACTGTAAAACATTTTTATGTTAACTTTATTGTAGGAATTGAAAATTATTTTAAGAGTATTGATTTCAAAATGTTCTTAGGAGGCCTTTCATTAAGTACAGCAGAGCGCAGTACAATTATGTGAATGTGATAAAAGGCTTGATTACGTCGTATTGCCTAGCAAGAAATAAAGATCATTTAATGAATTATTCTTATTTTTTTAATATTGTCTATTTTTATATAGTGTCAATGTCAATTTGTCAGTGTCGATGTCAATGGTTCACTGGCACTATTCTTCTTATTTCTTTTTATTAAGCTATATCAATCGCATATCATTATTGTAACATTTATATGAAATGGCTCTTACTTGATTGAACTATTAAAGATGTTCCTTGAGCAAAAATGATCTTTGTCCTTCCAGCAGCATCCACACAACACTAACAGTCATAACAAAAATGGGAGCAGTTTACCAGAAATTGGGGCTAAAATATGTACGATGGAGATGTGGATAACAAACATTTTTATTTTAGTTACATTTTATATAATGGGATTTATTTTAAGAGTGTTTATTTCTAATTATCTGGTTTACTAAATAAGCATGTCTGTTTGGATGTTTATTCTGAAGTGAGCAATATTTATTTTCTGTAAATGTTATTGTGTTTGAAGTGTTTTCAACTTCAACATATACTCATAAATACTGAGAATGTCATTATTCAATATCCAAAAAATGTACTTATTGGAACAGACATTTATCTGTGTTCCCTGACCAAATATAAATTTGTCTTACAACATACTGTTCCCAATACCAAAGTAATAACCTTTTTAGACACCCGAAAAACTATATTAATTTATGAATTTCAAACAATACCCAGGTAACCCCCATATTCACACAATAGAAATATAAAATACAAGCTCATTGAACCCTCAGGAATCTTATAAATATAAAAAGCAGAGACAATATAATATTAAGATGTTTGTACTCACTGGTATGAACAGTTAATTTTGTCCCTGCTCCGAATATGATCTTAACATTTGATTTCACACACTGCTTAAACCCTCAACAAATTCATGTTCACCATTTTGAGCTGCTCCCATAGCCATTGTTTTATCACAGAAGTGTACCAATTAGAAATTGCTGTGAAATAATGTAAAGATTTCTATAAACTTAAATATAAAACAAAACAAAAGGTTGTCCTACTTGGTTGTACGAACAGTCTTGTTCCTGATCCAAAGATGATTTTTCGTGCAGCATCATTCACACAGTAACAAACATCTCTTCAAAAAACTCTTCCTCAGACTCAACAAGGACTCTGCTGTACTTATTTTCGCAACAAAATTTGAAGCTTTTTTGAATTTGTTTAATTGCTCGTTTTGATTTTTCTTTGAGATTTTTAGATTTGTTTAGTTAGTTTAGGTCAAATCATGTTGGTTTAATTACATCTATGTACATGTCAGGACTTGTTGATAAAGTCTTAATAAAATCTTGTTATTAAACTGGTCTCCGAGGAAATATAAATGTGGTAATAAACGCAGAAAGTAAACGTCTCTTACTTGATTCAACTGTTAAGATTGTTCCTTGACCAAAAAAGATTTTTCTCCCAGAAGCATCCACACAACAGAAACAATCACAACAAAAACATGGCTGTTTACCACGAACTGAGACTAACATGTTTGAATTGTGTGTGGATTATAAACAGAATTAAAAAAAAATCTAAACATTTTGCCGATGGTTATGTCTTAAAGGTTTTTTTTGTTTGTTTTAAAGTTACCGTAACTATTTTATCATATTTTTGTCTACTTTAAAATAGTATAAATTTCTTATTTGACCTCACATACAACGTTTCAAAAATGAATGAATAAGTTTAGTTTTAGTCATTTTCAGTGATGATAGTGCGTAATGCAGAAAACTGTAATATTTTGAATACTCACTGAAATCGACGTTCAGCTTTGTGCCTTGACCAAATATAACTTTGTCAGCAAGAGTCACACAGTAGTGCAAATCCTGACAATATCTAATGCAGTTCTGGCAATATAATTTAATATAATCAACATAATAATAAAGGCCTTTTCATTTGATACCTAACACGCAATTTTACATTTCAGAGCAAAGCAGCTACACATTTTATTGTGTTTTACTGTTCAACTGTAACTATACTCATATTAAGTAATTCAGTAGTATTTCTTGACTTCAGGGTCAGAATCACGTTGAATTCTGATCAAATCGACTATAGAGCTTTTTACGTTTAATATCTTACTTGAAAGAACAGTCAATGATGTTCCAGAGGCAAAAATGACTTTGTCCTGTGAGTAAGTCACACCGTAGCTAATGCTTCAGCAATTACTCAGAGAGCTTTTGAATTAGTAAAATCTACAGTCAAATATCTTAACATCTATTTGTGTTGGTCTAATGGATGTGTACTTCTGCATTAGGCATCAGTAAAGCTTGCAAAGGTCAAAAATATGTCATGCTATTACCTTACGATTCTTTTTGGTAACAAATCAGGCAATTGTGCACTTACTTGACTCAATTATTAACTGTGTGCCTTTTCCAAAAATGATGTTCTGCAATCCCACATTCACACAGCAGTAAACACCATTCCAAAAATCTCAAGAGAAAGCTTTTCAGAGAATATACTGTACTGTCTAAAACTAATCCTAATCTCCAAATCTAATATCATAGCAAAGGCAGCTTTCTCAAACAGAACTCATTAGTAGGTAGTAAACTTACGTGAATTTACTATTAATTTTGTTCCTGTTCCAAAGATAATCTTGTTGAATCCTCCAGTTTTCACACAACCAGAGACTTCACATCAAAAACTATCAGGACTGAGGATGTAGAATTTGTTTAAGATGTCTACAGAAAAATAATACTAATGGATAGTTGAAATAAAAGAATTACGCAAAACAGAACTGCCATTTTGCAAATTTCCAAAGGACATTTTATATAAATACATAAAATGCTAAAATGCTACAGAAAAACTACTGAAGACGAGTTGACATAAAATAACTGTGAGAAATATCTCTGCCTTTTCATATAAATACATAAAATAAGAAATGTAATGATAGAATTGAACTATACCTGAATTAACAGTAAGTTTTGTTCCTTTTCCAAATATTATACGTCCTGCGTTGTTAGTCACACAGAGTTACACGTCTTTACAAAAACTTAAGATTATTAATAAAGTAATGAGTGCCACACATTTAAACACATCTGCCACTGATTGATTTAATAAAACCTATAAGAACGCATAAATATGTTGCACTTCTGAAAACAAGATTTTTTTTATAGAATTTTTAAAGCAATGTTGAAATTTTATTTTCAGTTTTTTGTGTGATTGTGTGTGTTATCAGAAACGTAATCGAAAAGCTGAAATGTCTGGATTATATCAAACTTTCTATATTTTTGTTGTTACTGTGAAAAATGTCGCACTACCTGAGTTAATGGTAAGTTTTGTTCCTTTTCCAAATATGACTTTCCATCCTCCAGTATCAGTCACACAGTTTTACATGGCAGCACTAAAACATACTAACTACTAATGCAAAACAATCTAACGTTTAGACAACATGTGGATAAATGCTTTACTTTGTCCTACATATCAGTTTAAGTGTTTGTTTGTTTGTTTTGTTTTTACTTTAACAATTAAAACAAACTTACTTGTTTCAACGAATAACTTTGTGCCTGTCCCAAAGAAAAGTTTGTTTGTTCCACTTGTATAAGTCACACTTTATTACACAGCACAGCAAAATCTACTGCACCTGAATCTATCCACAACTGAGCTATATTCCAAAACACATTCTAAAAACTCTTTTCATTGGTTTAAATGTGTGAAAATGACAACAGAAGTTAAACATCAAATGATAAATAAATAGGTAACACTTAACGATAAGGTCCACTAGTTAACATTGGTTAACGACATTAGTTAACATGAACCAAAGAATGAACGACACTTCTACAGCATTTATTAATCTTAGTTAATGGTAGTTTCAGCATTTACTAATGCACTGTTAAAATCAAATGTTGTGTTTGTTAACATGAGTTAACATGAATGAACAACTGCATTTCCATTAACCAACATTAACAAAGATTTTAAAGTAGTGTAATTAATGCATTGTTGCTTATTTGATTATGTTAGTTAATATAATAACTAATGTTAAGAAATGACACCTTATTGTAAAGTGTTACCAACAAATCATTTAGATTACTTTGTTTCTACTTACTTGAATTTACGACAACCTTTGTTCCTTGACCAAAGGTTATCTTATTAGAATATGACACACAGTGTTGGCAACTGTACGAATTACCTCTTTTGGTTATTTCTACAATGTACTGTCTGAGGAACAGATTCCTGTTAAGTTTCAGCTAAGTTTGTTTTTAGTTGGTTAGTTGTTTTTTAATACCCAAAAGTGTAACTAAAATACAACAATCTTCTGCAAGTTTTAAATGTTTAAAATTCCTTTTTTACCTGCAAACATGCTACAAAACTTCTTGGTAATCTTATTAAACTTCAGACATCATGTAGATAATATTCTACTGAGAACCTAAAGTAAAAATTGTCTCCGAGAGAATTTCGTTAGTTAAACCGTTTGTTATTATATTTAGAACTTACTTGTTTCAACATGAAGTTTAGTTCCAGAACCGAAATAGAGTTTGTAGTTTCCACCAGCAGTCACACACTACAGTTCCCCCTTACAATTACTCTACATCCACAAAACACTATCTATATTCCAATAGAATGTGAGGATTCTAAATATTTGTAATTACACTAAAATTTTTATTTTTCATAAAATAAGATGAGTTCTACATTGTGGAAAAACTTAAGAAAAACCAGAAGTACTTTTCCGTACTTACAGTGTTTATAAGTACTAGTAAATTTGTTCAACTTTTTACTCTTATTTTAGAAATGCATTACAGGAATTAGTGTTGACTTACTTGTTTCAACAGTAAGTCTGGTTCCAGAGCCAAAAATGATTTTACGGTTTCCACCTCCAGTCACACACTACGTTTCCTCTTAGCAATTACTCTACGCGATATTAGGTATTGAAAATTGTGCTATTGTACTCGGAATATTAGGTGCAATTTCAGATCTGTTTATTTTATATAATTTATTCAAATTGTTTACTATTTTTAAAAGAACAAAAATAATAGTGCTGAAATGTAGATTCAAAAGATGACAACATTTTGAAACAATTTAAGTAAATTACTAATAGACGGATATGGATCTGGATACTCACTTGTGTGAATTTCTAATTTTGTGCCAGACCCAAAGATTATCTTTCCATATGAACTTCCAGCATCCACACAGTGCTAAAGCTGATAACTAAAACTCTATAGAGCTTGACTCTTACCTATACATTAAGTAAAATAGATACATATGTATTTAAGGCCCAAGATACCAAAAATCTACCATCTATTATATTTCAAACAAAAATATGTGGATTAATCACTGAATGATCATCCATAGCTTCTTTTTTGTTTTTGTTATGTGATTTGCTAATATAACTGTTCTTTCATGTACATTCTCTTTTTCTACATCATTTCACACTTCTTCTTATCCAACTTAAACTGTTTTTAACTAATTCCATCACAAACTTTTCAATATTTCAAGACTAACAAACAAATTCACTTACTTGTGTCAACAACTAGATTAGTGCCTTGACCAAAAATAAGTTTCCCTCCAAAGGTATTAGTCACACAGTGATAAACTTCATAACATTTTCTGACTGCTCTTCCATTGAGCTCTCAATCACCAACACTAGAGATCAGTATCCAAACACACTGGGCTTCAAAAATACGGTTTTATGAGACATAGTGGGGGATTATTAATAACCTTTATTACTCTACCAAAAATAAATATGTATATACCAGATAGAGGTACATAGTCAAACTAACTGTAGTCACGCAATAAAAACTCCTCAACAACGGTTTCATCTACACGACTGAAATATACCTGATATCATTTTGAATTACCATTAAGAAGTGTCTAAACACTGCAACATCAGTGTAGAATGTGAACAATATAATTGAGGAATGGATACTTACTAGAGTAAACATGTAATTTTGTGCCAGACCCAAAGATCAGCTTTCCAATTCCTCCATCCACACACTGCTAAACCTCATACCGCTAACTCTCTATGTAATGCGTCTTAAGGCCATTTGAATTCTAAAACAATAAATCTGTTTGTTTGATTTTTTTTTTTGATTTTTTGACAATGCATGTATATCAAAAAATACCTATTTATTGCTGCTGAATATGAATTACAGTTTAACAAATGATGACTTTCATACCATATTATAATTTCTATTTTATTAACATTTTTAAAGCAGGAACTTACTTGTATCAACAACTAGTTTTGTGCCTTCGCCAAGGATAATTTTCCCTCCATAGTTTGTTGACACACAGTGCTGAGCTTCATAACATTTTCCTCTTGCCATTCTGTCTCCCTACCTAAAGCTCTGCTAACAGTTTATTTTCATTTATTAACAGATTCTTTTTAAAATATGTATATTTGTTTGCATTAACAGCCAGATTAATAGAATTTAAAATGTTTAATGTTTTGATTATTATCTTTTTAAATGCATCATTTTAGTCTAATTCTGAAATCAGCATATCTAACAGGATATTTTATAGATAATATATTATTATGCCGTACCTGACTGTACTGTGAGCTTTGTTCCAGTCCCAAATACCAGTTTAAAGCCTCCAGTGTTAGTCACACAGGATTATATATCTGCACAAAAACATCTGTCTTCAAACTGTTTTTGTCACATGCTAGATTAAAGTATAAACGTAATACTAATTCATATTTTAATAAGCTATTATTTTTATTACTATTATTTTTTATAGTTTTATAAAATTATTATAGGGAACTGTGCATTGATAAGTGAATAGGGATCCTAGACGTACCGATCATTAACGTTTATATTCCATTTTAATAATAGTAAAAACGCTTGTTTTTTCTTTCTTACTTGTTCCGATGATCAGTTTTGTGCCTGTCCCAAAGAATATTTTATTGATGTTAACTCCAGAAGCCACACAGTATGTGACCACAGAGCAAAAACTAATTAGACTTAGAAACACAAGACTAATCACAGTTTGTGCCTTAGACTAAAGATATCTTTCAGATTAAATATATAGTGAATGTAGGATTGTTGAACATTGACAATGAAATTTAACGTTTTTCCAGTTAAATAAAAAATAAGAAACAGGTACAGTTACATGAAAACAAGGGACGATTTTTGAGGGGAATATAATAAAGCTATATAACAAAAGCATGCCAGAAACTAATATGCTGGTCTACAGACAAAAACATCGTCTCCTTGAATGTAGACCAACATCATTTAACTTCAGCCGAATTTACCCTGAGAAGCTTTCCAGCAAGACTAGCAAACAAATGTGATAAATAAAGCTTTTCCACTTTAAATATAAACACTTACTTGAATGAACAGTTAATGATGTTCCAGAGGCAAATGTTATTTTCTCCCCTGAGTAAGTCACACAGTAGCTAATGCCTCAGCAATTACTCAGAGTGCTTTAGAATTAATCAAATCTATAGAAAACATCTAAACATAGCCTAAATAGCACCGAAAGCCACGGGTTTAATTCTCAGGGGATGCAAGAACTAATTATATATATTAAATAAATTCAATAAAAAATGTACGTGTGCTAAATATGTGCTTGCTAACATACAAACCTAAAAAAAGTTTAAGTAAAAATTTGACAAACATGTTAATGCTTATTGCTATATTTGGAACAGGATACTATGCGTGTTGATCTACATGAATTGATGTGTATTTTTACATTAGACATCAGTAAAGCTTGCTAAGTTTAAGAATATGTTGTGCTATTTATTTTTAAATATTTTGAATTTTTGGTTCAATTCAGACAAAAGTAATCCAGTACACTTACTTGGCTCAATTAGTAATTGTGTGCCTTTTCCAAAAATAATCTTGTCTAGTCCCACATTCACACAGCAGGAAACATCATTTCAAAAAGTTTAAAGATTTAATATAATGTCTAAAACTAATCTTCATAACCTTTTGAGAGATTGAATATAGTGTACTGTCTAAAACTAATCCTAATGTCCAAATCTAATATGAGAGCAAAAGCAAAACGTATTAGAAGGCAAACTTACGTGAATTTACTATCAATTTTGTTCCTGTTCCGAAGATAATTTTATCATATCCTCCAGATTTCACACAACCAGAAACCTCACAACAAAAACTATCAGGAATGAGGATGCAGAATTTTTTAAGATGAAACAGCAACATCAAAAGTATAGTTGAAATAAAAGTGCTATGATGAATATCTCTGCCATTTTATATAAGTACATTAAATAAGAAACTGAAAATGCTGATAGAATTGTACTATACCTGAATCAACAGTAAGTTTTGTTCCTTTCCCAAATATTATACGTCCTATTGTGTTAGTCACACAGAGTTACGTGGCTTTACAAAAACTTACGATTATTAACAAAGTAATGAGTGTCACTGTTTAAGTAAAACCTGTAAGAACACAAAGGTTGATGTTGCACTATTCAGAACTTAACTTGCACACTTAACTTGAATTTGTACTATTCTTCATTTCAATCAACAGCTAGATTGTTAACTTACGTGTTGAAACTATCAGTTTTGTTCCTGTTCCAAAGATAATCTTCCCATATCCCGCATCATTCACACTATGAAAAACCTCGCAACAACAACTAAAAATCGGCAACATCATTATGCTTAGGTTAACTCACTGGTGAATGTACTGATACGCAATCAATTTGGTTCCAAAACATATTTTTTACTAAAAAACAAACAAACAAACAAACAAACAAACAAACAAACAATTAACCTATAATAATAGTTTATTGATATCGGTGTTTTTGGTGTAAAACAGACTAATTAATCAAATTTGTTTGTTTACTTGCTTGACTTCATACTTAAAGATTATCTCATCAGAATATTGTTATTCTGAAAATCCTTCAGTTATGTCAAGCATGTTTGTCGTCGTTGTAAAATATTGGTATTTGAAAATGACCATTTATGAAATTCAAACACTACCTGAGTTGATGGTTAGTTTTGTTCCTTTTCCAAATATAACTTTCCATCCCCCAGCAGAACCAGTCGCACAGTTTTACATGGCAGCACTAAAACATACTAACTACTAATGGAAGATATTCTAAACTTTACACGTAATGTGGATTAATGGTTTACCTAGTTCTAAACAACAGCATTTTTAACTATTCTCAACAAAAACGTAAACTTACTTTTTTCAATGATTAACTTTGTGCCTGTCCCAAAGATCATTTTGTTTGTTCCACTTGCATAAGTCACACATTATTACACAGCACAGCAAAATCTACTGCACCTGACAGACGGGGCTACAGAATTTTACAGATCCACTACTAAAATAACTAAAATTATTTTTTTAAGAATCTAAAAAGGCCTGAATTTTTGTTTGAAAGAGGATGCATGAAAACGAAAACAGACACTATACATCAAACAATAAATGAAAAATTCAGGTTTGTTCCTACTTACTTGAATTTACGATCACCTTTGTTCCTTTACCAAATATAATCTTTTCAGAATATGACACACAGTGAAAGCAACCATACAAATTACTTCTTTTCATTATTTCTGCCTGGGATTTTGCGATAAAGATTTTTTCGTTGGGTTGTTTGTTGGGTTTTTTCCCCCATTAGCAAATCTTTGGAAACCTTATGTTTAGCCTATGTTTACAAATTTTACAAACTTTTACAATTCGAATTGCTATTTATGGGAAACTTCTGACATCATGTAGGGGGATGATATCTACATTAATATTGTGATGAAAAAGTCTTAACATTAAGTAAAGAAGCTATTTATTATTATTATATATATAGCTATTATCTTGCCACCAACTTGTTTCAATTATCAACTTTGTGCTCATCTCAAAGATAATTTTGTTAACTTGTGAGTTTGTTGTTGTATTCATCACTTACTTGTTTCAACACGAAGTTTAGTTCCAGAACCAAAATAGAGTTTATAGGTTCCATCCGCAGTCACACACTACTGTTCTCCCTTACAATTACTCTACATCCACAAAACACTATCTATATTCCAATAGAATGTGAGGATTCTACATTTTTCTTTTATATAAAAACTAGAACATTTTTAATATCTTACGTATGAGTAAACCTTTACAAAGAACAGTTGGAAGTACGTTTGTGATTCCTATATTGTTTCTTAGCACTGCTGACTTTGTACAAGGCCACTTTCTCATTTTAATTGAAAACTTAATCATAAAAAGCATTATTGACTTACTTGTTTCAACAGTAAGTCTGGTTCCAGAGCCGAAAAAGATTTTCCAGTTTCCACCTCCAGTCACACACTACGTTTCCTCTTAGCAATTAATCTAGACGCTCACATAAATCATTTTCTGAAATATTTTTACTATGAATTCTAAATTTTGTATTTGAAAGTAAACAAACTTCCATTTACTTTATATAAATTGCCCAGATATTGAAGGATTTTTAAAATAACAAATAATTACAAATAATATTGTGCAACCTAGTTTCTTGTAACACACAAAGTTTGGAACTACATATAAATAGATACAAATCTGGATACTCACTTGTGTGAATTTCTAATTTTGTGCCAGACCCAAAGATTATCTTTCCATTTGCAGCCCCAGAAGTCACACAGTGCTAAAACCGATAACTAGAACTCTCTACAGTGGACTGTTTGATTATGTATTTAGGACCATTAAAACAATGTTTTTAACAACACTAGACATCTTCCAGGGGAAAAAAACAATGTCTCCCCTCTATTAAACTCCAACTAAAATAATTAGGATTAATCATCTTGTGATAAATTACAGCTTTTTTTACTGGCCGTTAACTACTTTGATTTGCCAGTATAACTGTTCTTTCTCATGCAGTCTTTCATTTTTCATTACACACTTGCTCTTGTCAAATTGTAACAATTTTTTAACTACTTCCATAATATAGCAAACCTTAAAAACAAAACTACTTACTTGTGTCAACATGCAGATTAGTACCCTGACCAAAAACGAGCTTCCCTCCAGCATTATTAGTCACACAGTGCTAAACTTCATGACATTTTCTGATAGCTCTTCCATTGTGCTTTCAATCAGCAATTGTGCTTTTTTTTATAATTAAGCAATTTTGTCACCCATAGTTCTGCTAATTGTTTTTAATTAACGTATTGTTTTTAAATACATATATTTATCTACATTTACAATCTGATTAATTAATTACTTTATTTAAAACGCAAGATTCATTCTAAAACCAGGATTCCTAACAGGATATTTTAGAGATAAGGAAAATAAATTGGGGAATATATTTATATGCCATACCTGACTGTACTGTGAGCTTTGTTCCAGTCCCAAATATAATTTTATCTCCTCCAGTGTTAGTCACACAGGATTATATAGCTGCACAAAAACACCTCTGGCTTTAATCCTCTGTAAATGTGTTTTGCTACATTCTAACTTATGTGTATTTATGTGCCCCTGTCAAAATAATATTCACCCACAACTTTCATAATATACTTAATAAAAGTAAAACAACTTTTTTCCTACTTACTTGTGCTGATGATCAATTTTGTGCCTGTCCCAAAGAATAGTTTATTGGTATTACCTCCAGTAGTCACACAGTATGTGACCACAGAGCAAAAACTAATGAAGCTTAAAAACACAGGACTAACAAGTGATCACTGTTTGCACTTTAGTCTAAAGATATTTTCTAGAATAAGTACACACTAAAAAATTAACATTGCATGAACTCAACAGTTTTTGAAGGCCATATTCACGTCAATCAACGAAGACATTGAAAAACTACTATGCTGGAGCACAGAAAATATCACGAAAACCATCGTGACACTTTAACTTGAGACAAACATACTTTTCAGAAGTTGTCAAGCAAAAAAGCTAGCAATTCTTTTTCAATGATAAGCAAAGAAATCAAATCTTCACAAATACCATTTGACTGTACAAATAATAATAAAAAACTTACTGATTTGAATTTCTAGCTTGGTGCCTTTTCCAAAAATAATCTTTTGTCCACCTCCAAGATTCACACAGTACGAAACAACAAAGCAAAATCCCTCCAACTATAACTACTATAGTTATCTCTAACCAAAATGACACAAAACCTAATGCACATATTAATGTTTTCAAATATTATTAATTTGTTACAGTTATTGCTAAAATGTTTTCTATGTTTTATATCATATTAATTTGGTATTTCTATACTACTGTGAAACATACTGTTGTATCAAATAATCTCTATAATGGACAAAATAATTCCTAATAAATGTTCCACATATTTTATAAATCACTTACTACTTTCAACTGTTAGTTTGGTTCCAGATCCAAAATGGATTTTCCAGGTTCCACTTTGAGTCACACACTATATTTTATATCTACACTAACTTCCTCAACAATATGGTGTACCCCTGCCACTGAAACAATAAAAGAAAGTTGTATTCAGTCCTCACATTATAAGCACTGATAATCCTTTACTTGACTTGTAAGTACTTCTTTATGTCTTGCAACTTTGCAAAAGAAGTCTGAATGTCAAAAGTACAAATTTAGAATTCTGGGATATATTAGGATTTTGCTTAAGAATTTCAAGATTCTGAACTTGACTAATTGAAATTGCAAAAAAGTCTGAAGATATTTTGTAACTCTGAATTTATATTTCATAATTGTGATTTTTATTTTCCACCCAGCACTGCAAAATTGGACCGGAGTTCATTTTGCACATTTTGGACATTGTTTCTATCTAACTTACACACAGAAAGAAGCGTGATAAAAACTTACTTGTTTCAACTATCAATTGTGTTCCTTTCCCAAAGATAACCTTGTAAAGTCCACTTCCAGAAGACACACAATGTATGACAACTAAGCAAAAACTACCTCACCTGAAATTAAACTGTCCTCAATTATTCTGATTCATATGACAACTCGTAATTAATAAGGTACATTAAATATGCACTTTAGAGCACAGTGAAGAATGACTATTGGTAAACAGCACATTATAAATAACCATTTACGGGTAAATAAATCCGGAATGCTAATGTCTTGTTTCACACCTCTTTTCTAATCTTAGAAAAACACATTGTATATAAGCAGATGTAATTCCTCTTTACTAAAAAAAAAAAAACACTTACTTGTTTCAACTACCAACTTTGTGCCTGTCCCAAAGAAAAGCTTGTAAGCTCCACTTCCAGAAGACACACAACATAAGACCACTAAACAAAAACTACCTGTAGCAATTTCTTAGTCTAAGATAAATGTGACAACTTGTCATGGATAAAGGTTATTAAATATACATACATAGCAAATATACAAGTGCATGAAATTTGATATCAATGTACATTTTTCCATTTTGCTAGCATATTGCGCGTGTGGTTATGCATGCATTAGATATATACATAGAATTTAACTTATTTTATTAAACTATAGGGCTGGTTTCCTGGATAAAAATTAAATTAAGCCATTAGCTTTGCTAATTTAGGATATTTAAATTTTTTTAGAAACATGTCTTACAAAAATGCATTATCTGTGACCATTTTAAGACCAAACATTGGCAATCGTGTATTTAGGACTTAAACCCTGTTCGGGAAACTGCCCCATACTGATTAAAAATGTTAAAAAAAAGTTGTTATATCAACACTTACTTATTTGTACAGTTAGTTTGGTCCCAGAGCCAAAATAGATTTGCCTGGCACCAGATGAAGTCACACAGTACCATTTACCAAATCAATAACTTGCTACAGTAAAAAACTTTAACTGTTTTGTTCCCCGTATTTTCTTATTAATTATGTATATTAGGATTTTATTTTACATTTTAAAATTGTGCAATTATGTTTTGTGTTTGTGTGTATGACAACACACACATTTACTTTTGCCTGTGTGTAAACCTACAGTCTGTAACACCTGAAATGATGCTACTGTATTTTTACTGTAAAGTTCTTTTGGAAACAGCTGCTGGGGTTTTTGTTGTTGTTTGTTTGTTTTTTTGGGTGTTATTTTATAGTTTTCTTCTGTCTGTGTTAGCATCAGGTTGACTGCTCACAAATTTTTTTAGAATGACTAGGTATTAAAGAAGCAAATAACAACTCATAATAATAAACTAATATAACTATATAAAAATAGTATCAAATACATGCCTATGCATTAGCATTAATAAACTTACTTGTTTCAGTTATCAGCTTTGTACCTGTCCCAAAGATGATCTTATTTCCAGCTTTAGTCACACAGTATAAGATCACACCACCGAAACTATCTAACACATTTTACCGCAGTTTTTAATCACATGTAACTATTTGTCTTCAACATTTCTTGTAAAAGAAATTTATTTTTAAAGTTTGTTTTTGTGTTATTCCTTATCTCTAGATGAGAATAAAAGTTTTTTTTACCTGAATTTACAAAAAGTCTTGTGCCATTCCCAAATATTATTTTCTTTACTCCCGTATTAGTCACACACAGTTATATAGCTACACAAAAACATGCAGCTTAAAGGAAACACAAATGCGGTCTATAAATCAAATCAAAACTTAAGCACAAAATTGATTAAATTTAAGCTTTTAAGCGGTTTTATGCGCTCATGCGAACAATCTTGTTCTCCTAATTACTTAATTAGCTTTATCACAGAGAGGAAAAATCTATTTTCATAATGTCATGCCATTTGTATGTTTGAAGTGTAATACGTAATAATTAACTTACTTGTTTCAATAACCAGATTTGTGCCAGTCCCAAATATAAGCTTACTGATTCCACTGTCAGTCACACACTACAAAACTAAACACCAAAAACTAGGAATACTTAGATGCTTTAGATCAGAACCACCATTTTTAGATGAAGGGAACTTTGTACTGATATTTCTATTTCCCTCTGATAATATAATAGACGTTAGACCAAACATAAACACAATCAGAATGTAGATCATGTTGTAATATTGGATATGGGTGTAATTAAGCTGTAATACCCTTTAAACATCTATTATATTAAGTGTCAAATAACTGATTTCTTTCAATTATCCATTTATTTTGTCAGTTTATTTCTGTACCACCCCTTAATAGCATAGATTAGTTTGCTTCAAACTGATGAACGTCATAAAGGACAGATATCAACTATAATAAATTCAAGACGCATAATACTGAAAATCATGAACTTACTTGTTCCCACTATTAATTTTGTGCCTTTCCCAAAGATAATCTTGTTATTTCCACCTCCATAAGTCACACAATGTAAGACCATGAAACAAAAACTATCTGGCCTCAGTGGCCCAATCCACCTTTCGTAACTGAATAATTAGCAATGAACAATTTTCACTTCTCACAAAAGATTTTTTTATAATCTTATAAAGCTATCTAGTATTAAAGCGCTGCATGACTTTGTTTTGCATATTTTTTTATACTTGCTAGTTTCTCTTGAGAATTAAATTGTCAAATATACTTAAGAGGTTGTGCCAACCACAGCTGCCATATTTTATACATAATTTGTACAGATTGTTTATTATTATTATTTATTTAATTCAGGGGTTTTTTTACAGTGTTGTTTTCCTCTGTAAGTGTAAATACTGGCTTTACTGCTCAGAACAAATCATAATTTATTTAATCGCTAGTAACACTTCAAAAATAAATAATTAATATAAATATATGTATACGGCTGACAATAGCTTGCTGACTTACTTGATTTGATTATCAGGTTTGTACCTGCCCCAAAGATAATCTTATAGCCGGTCCCAGTCACACAATATAACACCAGAACACCAAAACCTTCTAACACATGTACCAACGCTTCGTTTCTGTTTGTTAAAGTTAAATAAAAAAATACATAAAACATTTTAATCACCTGCTATATAAAGTGAAGTAATTACAAAAAACGTGGGAATTGGTATACTCACTTCCATTAACATACAATTTTGTGCCAGAGCCAAAAATCAGCTTTCCTAATCCACTTCCATCATTCACACAGAACAAAACATCATGACGCTAACTGGTTCCTCAGAATTATAAGATTATGATGTTAGACGTTAATGTTTGTCTTTCTACTGATTTTCTAAACATTTCTCTCGCTCCACTGAAACAATTATATTCAACATTCGTTAAGTTTCTAATTGCATATTTTAATACAACCTTAATCTATTTCTATGTGCACTATACTGTAAGTACTTCACTATACTGAATCAATGTTTATCTCTTGTAAAAAAGATGAAAGCATTTTACCTGAATTTACAAAGAGCTTTGTGCCTTTCCCAAATATTACTTTTCTAACTCCAGCGTCATTCACACACAGATATACAGCTACACAAAAACATGCTGTTGCAAGAGAAACCCAATCATATAAAACTTTAGCAATAAGTTTAGGCATAAATCAGTGAGTTCTGACGCGAACAGATTTTGTCGTATTAATTTTATCCTAACGTGTACTATTAAAGTGTTACCCTAAGAAGGAAAAACCTAAACTTTTCTTAAAACACCAAACATGTCACAAACAACACCATGTCAGTGGTACTTCTAGTGTATAATAAGCAATAATTAACTTACTTGCTTCAATAATCAAATTTGTGCCTGTCCCAAATATAAGCTTATTGAATCCACCTCCAGTCACACATTATAAAACCAAACACCGAAAACTTAAGATACTCAACATGCTGCAGATCACTATGTAAAAGCTACTGTGTGTGTACTACTGTTTCCAGATAAAGGCATTTTTTCTGTCATTTTAAACCCTCTGATAACAAAATAGGTGAGATTTTTTACAATGTAGATCATCTTATTGTACTGGATTAAGTCTAATGTGTACTTTTTTATGTAGTGCATTTCTCCTGATAAGATCCAACATTACATTTGGGATCGAAAGTCAAAATTGAATTCTCTATTTGTGCGGTACTACTATTCTTCAGACAACCATTTCACAGTATAACTGCTTTCTCTGCATGAACTATCTTTTCATATCTTGCTCACTGTCATACCATTGTTTAACATAAGGCAGGATACAGTAAAGAGTAAAATGTCACTAATAGCCTTCCTGATACAGTATTAACATGGACATCTGACAAGAGGTTAATTTATGGAGTGGGAAAAAAAGCTTTATCACTGGAAACTGCAAATACAACGAATTCATTTGATGTAATACTGATCATAGTGAACTTACTTGATTCAACTATCAATTGTGTGCCTTTCCCAAAGATAATCTTGTTTCCTCCACTTCCAAAAGTCACACAATGTAAGACCACCAAACAAAAACTATTTGGTCAGAATAGCTGCAAAGCAAAAACTACCTGTCTTGAAATGTAATCCTCCTCAATGAATCCAATTAATATGAAATAAAAAATAAATGTAAAAAAAAAAAAAAAATTGATAAGGTATTCTAAATATAAATGTTTAATCACAATGGAATTACTATTACCATACACTCTAGTAAATACCTCTTTACTATCCTCACTGACACTTACTTGTTTCAACCATTAACTTTGTGCCTGTCCCGAAGAAAAGCTTGTTAACGCCAATTCCAGAAGACACACAACATAAGACTACTAAACTAAATCTAAGATAGCAAAAAGAAGTTAATAAAACTTAAACATCCATTTGTTTCTATTAAGGAATACAAATGATTAACCTTTTTTTAATAAAATGTCTCAATTTGCATTGGTGGTTGAAAAAAAAAAAATACTATATCTTTACTAGACTCTAAAACACTTACTTGTTTCAACATTCAGTTTAGTACCAGAGCCGAAATAGATTTTCCCGACACCAGATGAAGTCACACAACGTAGTTTACCAAACCAATAACTTTATGCTACAGTTAATAGCATTAGTTTGCCTTATTATAAAACCACAAACAAAAAAGTTATAAAACTAATTAAATACTTTACATAATTTACATAAATTTAGTTTTTCACTGAAAACTATAAAGATAACATGTTTACAATCATGCTACAGCTTCTTACTATATCCTATCATGTTAACTGCTCCTTTTTTGTGACTTGTTTATATATATATATATATATATATATATATATATATATTTAT
>JAUMHP010000041.1:13123690-13139026 GCA_032361065.1 Enteromius trimaculatus | reverse complement strand
AGCGGTGTATGATTTGATAGACACTAGTTTTCCAGTCCTGTTCCGTTCACACAGCTCGTGTGCTCTGAGAATGCGGTTGTGAGTCCTGAACATTTACAGGTGAGCTCCGTTACAGAATGCAGTTGTCATTCCCTGTGTTAGGACTCAAGGACTTTCAATAAAATTAAAAACAAATTTTAAACACCTTTTATATAGGCTATTATTGGCATATTTTAACAATGCAGCAAACCTTTTAAAATAATTAGGTAAAATACAATAAATAAATAAAATGACTTTTTAAACTGTTTAACTTATTGTATTAATTGGTCGGTTAACGGTTAAACAGTCAAAATGAACATCCCTATTCTGAGTATCTACCAATCTGTTACCATCAATGTAGAATTTATACACTTCTCCGTGTTGTCATTATCATCACTCTTATGTGTGCTAAACACAATCTGCTAAATATAGACAGCATAACTAAAAAATATATAATCAATCTATGACAAAAATACTGTTATAAACTAGGTTAGTCGATAATTCAGAAGCAAATGTTACTCTAGAAAAATCATGGATTCACAATTTTATAAAATCTAAAACGTTAATAAGTGTAGGAATAAACTCTGGTATAAATGTTACAAATTGCTCTTTGTATTGTTGTAAAATGTTTGTTTTTTTTAAAACAAGTAAATATACTTGTACATGTAAATGTATAATATAAAATTAAAAGACATTTCTTTTAAATTTATATCAGCACAGTAATGAAGGCAGCAACATATGATAGATAGGACTGAAAAAGAAAGATCTGGCAGAAAATGCCAGTATCTGATCAATGCGTCCTTTATATTAGATTTTCTTGTATAAAAACAAAAACCAAATCAAAACAAACAAATATAAATACAGTTTTATTTTACAAGAACAGCTGAATTTATACAGCTAAAATATAACTGAGTCACACTGTAGACCATCTAAAGGCCAACTGGTAACACTTACAGCAACAGTTTAACACAATCATCAGCATAATAAAAATGTCCTTTTTTCCGGTGCATCCCTATTTTTTGGTAAATAGCAGAATCTTTTAAGGGGAAATGTGCATGTTGAAAATGTTTCAAAAGGTACCTGCTGTCAAAAATCCTCTGACCATACCTGTGGGAACGTCCTCTAAATGAAAATCACATCGAAACAAGCAGAATGAAACCACACACCTGGATCAGGTTGAGTACCGTCATCCAAGTCTAGATGATGCTTCAGATTAGATTAAAAGCCTAACAACATACAGCTTCTCTGCCCTCTCTTATCCCCATGTAAGAAAGTACAAAACCAGAGTATTAAAGTCATGATCTCAGCTCACTGTCAGTTGGGAACTGATATGTGCAAATCTGACTGTCATCACAGCACCATCATTCCGTCACATCACAACCTTTCACGTTCAAATGGCCAGGATTAGTCATTACCGGACACTAAATTCATTTAGGCTACAAACTCCCTCGATTTATATCACGCTGTTTTAAACCAACGCATGTCAGATGCAAAAACAATGACTTGCATACCAGGCATTCACAAAGATAAGGTCTCAAAAAGTCTAAAGCAAACTCTTCAGAAATATGCTGATATTGTTCTGAAATCGATGCGTGCTAACGTTACAGGTCAAACACGATCGAGCGACTCAACTAAAACCAGGTCAAACACACGTCAATCAAATAGAATAGCATAACATTTATATTAACAGGTAACGTTATCTGTAATTATACGAGTTCACGGTCACCACTGGCCCATCACTGTAATATATCATTCAACCTGAAATGAAATGAAAGGAAAAGGAAACGTGGACAGCAGATGCGCCACATATGAAGCCTTGACGTTTTTCAGACAAGTTTTACAGATGCTTAGTCACTCGAAACCGTATGTGACTAATGTAGCGAGCATGTGTAACTGGATTGTTTTGTGACCATCCAATGGTATGTTTGTAGCTAAAGCGGGCTAACATAGCACAGAGCCTAGCATGCCCTCCCACAACAGATGCTATACATGCACGAATTATCGTGACATAAAGTAAATGTCGCGATTTGCCCGACCGCCCATGTATCAATCCTTTTTTGCATTATCAGAGGGAAAATGTCAGCCACTTCTGTTTGTATTCAGTTCCGTGTCTCGTTTACAGGCTAGCATGCTAACTTAGCCTAGCGTCTAGCACTGACAGCCAATGCTAGTCGAACAACATTCCGATAAACCACAGTCGGCCTCGGTGATAGAAACACGAACTCGGTCGCCAATATTAGCCTGAGAATCACCGAATTTTACTCACCGTAAGTATTGGGCGCAGAGGTTCATCCTGTCGGATCGCCAGTCTTTTAGACAACGACAGGTTCACAAGCTAAATCTACTCCCGGCGCCATATTGTCCATCACATCGTCATTGGTAGAAAACGGTCCAGACGTACACACAGGAGCGCGCTGAATTACGTCACAAACCCCGCCCCCTCTCTCACGTACAGTAATTACTTTTCATAAATATAGCTCATGCAAATCTAGACTGTGCATTGTAGCACGACTAAATACTTGAAAGACTAATGGGTTCGTACAGCTTGACCTCTTATTCTATTTTTGTTGGCCTGGAGCAGGTAAAATTCTACCTAAAGTTTTATGGCTTTATTTTTGTGATTAAAATAGTTTTTTTACTAACTATGCATACACTTTGTTTTTTTTTTCAAACACACACGTGTGCATGCATGCTGCATGATTGTAGCACAATTAGTGCTGATGATTACAGTTTAATTAGACACTAGCCATTGATATCTTTTTAAGATGAAAAATGCACAAATTTCAGGGCATGTCAAAACTTCTCCAGGGCCTCAAGACTCAGACCCCTGGGGGTTAGCTGTTCCCTCCTGGTGGGATGAGCTGCCCAAGTCCTAGCCATCTTCAAGAAACAGCTAAAAACACATCTCTTCATCTTTATTTGAACTCTAGCACTCTTTATTCTAATTCCATTTCATCTATTTGGTCGCTTGACCCTCTAACACTTAAACTCTATATTAGTTTTTCAATATATTCATATAATATATATTAGAAACAAAATACATATATAACATTTTTTTGTAATATAAACATGCTTGTGTGTGTATTTAATATACAGACCTATGTAAGAAACACTTGAAAACACTAATATAAATATATTAGTGTTTTTTCTTTTCTGTTGTTAGTTCTGATTGCTTGTTAGTCCAAATTCCAAAACTACACATGTTCTTATAGCTACTATATTTATTAGCCTACTTACAATTTTAACCAAAAAAGCATAATATCTCATAATGATTTGTTAAACTGAGTTGTTTTCCCCATTTGAGAGCTTTAGAGAGCTGGTTTTGCAATTGATGAGTCACACTGTGACTGTAGTGCTTCCATATTCAAATGCCTGTCATCAAGGACAGTGTTCGTGGCGCTGATAAACACATCACTGATGCAATGCCAAATATGTGTGGAAAAATGTTAAATTTAATTCTTTACAAGACTCCAAATTGAATACAATAAAGGTGAACTAAGGAAAAATGGCATTAATGTATACCTGAACTGTGCAGTTGTATAAGTTTCTATATTTGCTGTCAACTAATTCATCACTTTTTTAAATTGACTGTGGCAGATGCTATTATCCAAATCGACTTACAGATGAGAATAATACCAGCAGAAGCGATTAGTCCATGCATCTTGGTTTAGCAGCTGGGCTTTTAATTACATTTGCATAATATATTGGACAGTGTTTGCTAATGACTAGTTATGATTGGTTTGAAAAAATCTGAGAGAGACAAATCCAAACTGATCCATAATGCACCCCTTACAGCTGTAGGGCTGAGACAGAGGCAGTCAGTGTTAATGAGGGCCACTGGCTTGCTGGCTGATTGTCTGCACATGTGTGGATTAAATGTATTTTTAGAGTTTACAAACATAAGGTGTAAATGCAATGTGCCCACAGGGGATTCCGCTCTGATCTACACTATGAAAACTAAGACACTATGTGTTAAAGAAATTTGACATATTGATTTTTCTCAGGTGTTTGACTGTATGCCAAAGGTTGTTGTGTTTTACAGTCTTACAATGTTTGACATTAATAAATGATCTCTTTTTATTTTTGTTCATTTATTTTTTGTTTTGTTTCTAGCAGCTGCGTTGGATTGCTATTAAAGCAGCACAGCTGTTCAGAAACAACTGTTTGTGTCCGTTTCTGGCATTGTGTCTCACCCAACGGTGTGTGGAATCGTTAGGAGGAAATAGAATCTTTAAGATGAATCAGAACCGAAAGCGTCGACTCGCATGCTTACGCGCATGTTCCTTTAAGTGCGCAGGAACGGATCACAGTGACGCTCTGCCTCTCGCGCCTGCCGCAGCCTAATGAACCTCGCCTCTTGCTGCGGTCTCACAACAAAACAAAAGGCCTTAAAATCCGCGACATATGTTAAAAACGATAGATCACCACAACCAGAATGACGGAGACCACTAAAACGCATGTCATTTTGCTGTCATGTGGAAGTTTCAACCCCATCACGAAGGGACACATTCATATGTTTGGTAAGTGTTTCGCCTGTTCTGGAGGGAGTGGATGATGCGCGAGCTGATTTTTAATTCAGCCGTGTGTTGTACGTGTATGTAAAGAGGTTCTTGGTGACTGCGATGATTTCAGACATTGTGAAGTCAGGCTTGATGATCGATTAGATGTTTCTGTAGTGAAGTCTTATTGTCGATCGCTGTCCAAAGCGAGGGTGCTGAAATGGGCGACGGCCTCAAAACCCAGAAGGATCAAATCATTTCTCGGTTCAGATGGTGGTGCTGCGCAGCCGCAGGTTTAGCCAAGAAATCGCTATATTCATCCACGGTTTTGTGGACGCAAGCAGTATAACTATGATTTATGATATTTCAACAAGTGTAATTAATCATTACTTCTGCGAAGGATGCTTGGCAAGGGCGCTTAGTTGAAGACAAAAGAACAATCTACACTACATTTAACTTAATGTGAATAGGTACATTGAAACTCGGATATTGTCATGTCAAGAGCCTTTATGGACCGACCTTCTTGCGTCATATAGGATATTAAATGATAAAGGAGGTTGTGATATCAGTATAGGCCTTTATGACAACTGAAATCCATTTAGTGCTGGGTTTTATATAAGTATCCTATTTCTAAGTTTTCAGAGATTCATCATAACTTTATTTGTTCTTAATACAGTCCATGTGTAATGATCATATAATGCAGTTTAATTGTACTTGAATAAAGACAGTTATTAAACATTAAAAAAATCTTTTAGCATTTTTGGGATAAATGTTTCATATTTTTAAACCACAATATATTGAACTGATATATGTCAAACCATTCATGAAAACCTTTTAAATTATTAAAAGGTTTAACACACACACACACACACACACATATATATATATATATATATATAATTTAAAAATATTGAATAATTATTCAGATTATTAAGACAGAAAGTCACTGCTCCATAAAATAAATAAATGAATAAATAGATAAAAACCAAAAGTCCACAATTTAGTTTATGTTACAGTCTGTAAAAGAAAAAAATAGCACATAAATAAACCTGTATATGCCCGTATATCTCATTCGGTCTTGCTCAGAAATAATGTTTTGTTACTTCAGGACTTAAAAATTATAAACAAAATGTATGCTTAATGTATTCTTCAATAAATACTGACATGCGACCAATGTTTTGGGAGCTTATGTATAAAACATGAATAAATGCTATGAATCTCAGTACACTACTGTATGATGTTAATTTTGTTTTTATCATATTTTCTATAATGACAGAATAATGAAAGAATGTTAAGAATGTGTCTGCTGTCTATGTGTCTGATTAGGTAAGAGGAACATGTTAGAAATCTACATGAATTTGTATTATAAATCAGGTCAAGTAGATTTCAAAAGAACATGAGGGTTGACTGTTTGCACTAAAAAAGCATGATTTATACCATCATACAGTATGTGATACAGAAACTAAGAGTGCATGTGGGAAAGTAAGACATTCAGAGAGATTTTCCATTGAATCGTCCACCGCTACATTTCAATGTGCCAATAAACATAGCAGGGAAAACACCTTAGGAGCTTGGTACTTTCCTTAATTCAGTTACTGTACTGCATTTCTCAGAGCGTTAGCGACATGGGGAGTACCACCACCACAGTTTGATCAATACAATTCCGCTGTTTTTCCCTTCAAGCAAAAGCATCTGTGTGCCCATGACCTAATTTTTAAGCCTTCTTCTCCTACTGCATGCCTTTGCATATATTGAGGTACAAAAATAAGAATGGGTTCATGTCTTATTCTGAGCAATGATTCTGATGGAGATTTGTGATATCATGCTTGAAGCGCTTGGATATTTGATACTACTAAAAATACAATTAAATATAATACCTTTAAATTCTAGCATTTCGTTTATAAAGTATTGAATATCTTGGTTTCTGTTGCGTCTGCTTTTCGTTGTGGCCTCATTTTGTAGTTTCTTTTGCACACTAGAGATATTTTCTTTAGAGATTTGTTCAGATTATTTTATGTTATGATTCTTGTTTCTGACACTCACTTCTGTCAGTATTTTGATGGGGCTGCGGGAACATCATGAGAGAAATCAGATATCAGTCATTAGAGTTAAAACAGAGGTGCTGTTCTCACATAAAAGGCGTTGTTTCACTTTTTCGTGTCTCTAAGAGAATTCCTTTCATCCAAGCTACCTTTAGAACATGGCATAAAGTGTGTTAAAGAAAACAAAAGAAATGCTCTTGAGATAATAAGGTAAACTGTTTGGTTTGCAGAAAAAGCCAGAGAGTATCTGCACAAGACTGGACGATTCATTGTGATTGGGGGTATCATCTCACCAGTACATGATTCCTATGGCAAATCGGTAAGATAATCTGTTCATTTTAAGGGCTAAAGTTATTTTAGGATTGTATATTTAAGTAGCATCACAGGAGCAGAGTGCTATTGATTTTTATATTATAAATCCATATAACACCCAGTCAGATGTTGAGGCCAACATCACATGTGTAATTGCAGTTCAGTGAACAAAAAACTGTAGTATACATTGATAAGATTCCAACTCGAACCTGAAAATTTGTGTGGGGAAATCTCTCCACCTGAGATTCCTAGATTGTGTGGATTCCTACTAAGCTGCATTGCTGAATAATGGTTTTAATCTGAATTATACAAATCATCTATAATATTATCAACAGAACTCTGAATGAAGAAGAACTTTGGCCTAGTTCTCTTCTCTCTTGGCAACAAAATATGAATAATAAATGCTTTAGAAAGCAGGATTCAGTCTTTCCAGCTTCAGTCGTTTGTGGTGGGACAGATATGACAAGTGTGAAAGAAACTATTCTAGAAATTGTTGTGTATTGAACCCTGATTATCTAAAAAAGGGAAATGTTTGAATTCTAGCTTTTATGTTGATCAAATAGGTTCTCCTTCTTTCAGCAAGCAGATGTTAACCTAACAATATAGCTTGAAGCTCAGAAATTCTCTTTTTTGGTAGGTGAATGCCTCACTTTGCCTGGTTTTGGTGTCTTTTCTGCTTTTCTAGGGCCTTGTCTCAAGCAAACATCGACTCACCATGTGTCAGCTGGCAGTTCAGTCTTCTGATTGGATCAGGTTACTGTCAATGAGTCAGAATGTATCTCAAATACACCCTCATAAAAATTCTATCCAACACTTACATATACTTCAGTAGTCTTGGGTTATATTGATGATGGATATATATTGTAGAGTGGACATAAAATGTTTGACAGCTTAATGGTCTTCTGCAGAGTGGATCCTTGGGAGTGCTACCAGGACACCTGGCAGACCACTTGCAGTGTTTTGGAGCATCACAGAGACCTGATGAAGGTTAGTTCCATATCTGGTCTAAACGCTATCAAATTTTACTTGTATTCAATCTCAAAGTGAACTGTATTGTTCCTCTGCAGAGAGTCACAGGGTGTATTCTGTCCAACGTCAACACACCTTCCACAACCCCTGTGATTGGCCAGCCCCAGAATGAAACTTCTACCATTTACCAAAACGCAGCGAACAAGTCTGTGGCTAGTAAGTGATTTTTAAATGTCCAGATGTCTGTTATGTTTGTTGTTGTGGAGAACAGATATTTTATAATTGACTTTTATCTTTTTTTCTCCAGTAAAACTTTGGGGAAAGATGAGTGAAAGCCTGGGCAAAATTTGCTGCGTTCGCCCCCACATGGAGCGTTTTACCTTTGTTGGTAAGTTGGTATATTCATATAAGGTAATTATTAGGGATGTGTGACGTTATTAATTGCACACTCATTTTGTAACCGATTAGTTGACTGGTCTAATAATGAGCTTGTTTCCGTTTTTTTTAATAAATGCTAATTGCAATAAAGTATGAGTTAGAGTCAGAGTTTAATATAAATATATATACAAATTAAAATGTTGAGTTTTAGTATCAAAATTCTAGAAATGTAAATTCTCTCATTATACCTTGCAATTCAAATTGTAAACTAAAAGTCACAATTGCCGTGTTATTTTTTACTCTGTAGAAAAAAACGTTAATGTGTGGTTTAATTTATATAAAAAAAATTGTTGATCACAATAAACCACTTACACAAATATTTGTTCCCCCTGGATCAAAGACTTTACATTATTATGACATCCAAAACCACTAAAGAAACATAAAAAAATGTCCATTTATTTATTTTATTTTTTTTTGCATTTTTGAATAATTATTCATGCCAAACAAATGCATTAAATTAATAACCCCAGAGTTTAAAGCATGTTATTTTAATGTCACCATTTCAACCTCTTTCAATTTGTGTCAAAATAAAAAATTGTCAGTAATAAAGATTTGCCACTGCTTTGTGGTTTGGTGCAAGTGGAAATCACATAATTCTGTATAATTATTCTGAATTATTCATACGCTTCATACAGGAAGTGTATCAATTTTACACGACTACGACGACTTCCAATGAATCAGTCATCCCCGTGACCTCCCATGCTTTTCTGTTTTTTTTTCTGAACAGATGAAAATGCCAACCTTGGTACTGCAATGCGCTACGAGGAAATTGGTGAGACGATGTGATTTTCCTTGCCTTGGTTTTTGGTTTTCAAATCAGTTCTTGCTTGTCACCTTGAGTCATCATCAGAACATACTGAGTTTGCTCAGGAAGAGAAAAAATCTCACTGTATATTTCTCCTCAGAAAAAAAAACAACAACGTCAAATAAGACAAAGACGGTCAAACCGTTGTCAGAGAGAGAGAGAGACAAAACAGTTAATATCTTTTTACAAGTCGTGTGATGGTGTTTGTCTATATACTGTGAAGGCAACTGTGAACGTATAGTGCCTCATTCTTCTTCCTCATGGGAAAAATATGACTTCTTTCTTTTTCATCTTATCAGAGTTGTTGTGTTTACCCCCACAGCGGAGGAAAAACATCTCATTACTGTGTCATGTGTTTTTTTATGGTGTGATTGTGGTTTGTTCAGAGTTGCGTATCCTGCTCCTTTGTGGCAGCGATCTTCTAGAATCTTTCTGCATCCCTGGCTTGTGGAACGAAAGTGATGTAAGATATAATTCCTTTTTTCTTTCCCTGTGTCTCTTAGTCAAAAACCTCTACATCTTTAATAAAATAGCTAGTTCTATTAAGCAGTGTTATATCCAATCTCAAGTAATCACATCTTGTATATTCAGGTCAATATGACACAGCTGCCATTATGATATTGATTTTGTTTAACAATACATTTTTAAAAAGTTCAAAGTGACTTGTTCCACTGGCAAAATAGGTTGAAGCAAAAGCACAATCATGTGTCGCGAAATAAATCAATTTAGTACACACAATCACTTGATTTGTTCCTGTATGAATTTGTTTTGAACGAGTCAACTGATGAATTCAGAACAGCGCACTAGCATACTTCTCTTATTTCTTGCTAGGAGTAGTATGCCTGTATGCAGTTCTGAGCTTGTGTGATAGGTCAAGATCCTTGTCACTTGTCTCCACCTACTGGCAGTATGATGTAATTGTGATTTTTACACTACTAAGTGTTATGTTAGTATATGTAAGTGTTATTTATTCTGTTTCTGTTTTACTTTTAGTTCAGTTTTTGTCATTTTGCTATCTTTTGCCATTTTTATTTGTATATTCTTAAAAAAAATGTCTATACAGTAGTGCTGTCAAACGATTAATCACGATTAATCACATCCAAAATAAAAGTTTTAGTTTTTACACATACATACAGTATATACTTTGAAAATATTTACATGTATATTATTGTCTATATTTTATTCAGATTTATATTACATTATTTTGTATGCGATTAATCATGATTTCAGTTTCATTTAGTACATCTAAACCAAAGTTTAAAAAATGAGAAATGCTGCTTTGGCAAATAAAATAATATAATTAGGTTTTTAACTTTACATATGTTACTAATAATGTAAGGGATAATAAAAATTAAAACCAACTTTACAAAACAGCATGCACTGATGCTGTGTTAGGAGTGCCTTCTAACGCTTCACTTGAACTTTCCTTCTATCATGGACTTCATTTCCCATCATGCACTGCACACCCACACCTGTTTACAGTTTGCAATCATCACCTTCAGCGGCTGTTCATCACCACACCCACTCACATTCACTATTTAACTGGTTCATTTTCATCTGTACATCGCGAAGTATTGACTTCCACCGGCGATCATTACCAAGCATTCTTACCCATGTCTTGTTTTTTTCTTTTCTTTTTTCCGTCTGTTTTACTCCCTGCCTCGACCTCTGCTTTGTATTTGACCATGACTTTGCATTGCCTCAATTATTCCTGTATGCCTGTTCATTTGACCCTGTCTGTCGACCTTGATTAAAGTTGGATCCGAACTTGTCCGCCGCAGTCATTACACAGTGATGACAGTGATCAGTGATTTGATATATATATATATTATGGCACTAGCAATCTATCTTTAGCATACAAAATATTGTTATTGCAATTCCAGATATGTTTTATTAAACTGAGCTAAATATGTGATTTATTATATTTTTCTAGATGGAAGTAATTGTGGGGGATTTCGGGATAGTGGTGGTTCCTCGGGATGGAGCTGACACAGAAAGGATAATGAACCATTCATCTGTGCTCCGAAAGCATAAGGTATTATCTGTGTAGCTGTTGTGTTCGTACACAGTAAATGCATGCGGTTTAGAGCATATTTGCTGATATTTACCCGGCTTCTTTTATCCTCTCACAGGACAATATAATCGTGGTAAAGGATGAAATCGACCACCCGATGTCAATCGTCAGTTCCACCAAGAGCAGGTGTGTGTTATCTCCGTCTACACATAATTCATCTCTCCGTCCTATACAGTAACGCTCCTGCTTTTCTCCTCACCAGACTGGCTCTTCAGCATGGCGACGGTCACGTGGTGGATTACCTGAGTCAGCCCGTCATCGACTACATCCTGCAGAGTCAACTCTACATCAATGCTTCTGGATAGACCGGGGAAGTCCACTTCTGAGCCGTCAGTCATCCCTGTCTGTCTCTGTGTGTAATCTAGAGTATAATCCTCCTGTGCTACCACTGCTTTTCCATGTAGAGGAGCGTTAATCTGTCCTCCCCTCTTACTCGTGTGTCATTGGGATGTACAGCACTGTGCCTGAGGGATCTGCTCCACCAATCAGCTTTAAGGGACTGGGTGGGCTTCGGTGCCCAATTGGAGAAAGAGGAGAGAGCCTCGTTGCTACTGACAGAGAAAGAGAGTGCTTTCGATTGAATTAGATTATTCATTGCCTGCTATAATGTCGGTCTTTGCTGTTGATTTAATACTCTCTGTTCTTGTAGTTGCATGCCTATGGGTTTTCTTTCAGTGCATGAGTGTTTAAAATACCACGTGGACCGTAGTCTGTGGTTACAGCGTTTGCAAAAAAAACTGTGCTTAGACTCATCTCATCTCTAAATCCATTTTCTACTCATCATTCAGCTGTATGTACAGAGAACATCTCATATACTGTATTATGCCTCAATGTTTTGTCTTCAATGTGCATTCATGTATACGCGGAGTATTTGGTTGCACATTAAAGAATGTGATTTCATTTACTTTGCTTTCGTGCACATTTACTTCTCCACGGCTCCTTTTTGCTCTACATTAACGTGCTAACGTCCCACAGATGTGATGTCTTGTAAAGCCGGTCACTGCCTGTGCATCAAACCATTTGTTTTTAGGATGAGATTCCTTGCACTTTCGCTGGTTTTGTGATGAGATCACAAAAGAGATGACAAAAGTCTACGCTTTTGAAGCATTTTTAAAGTTGGAACATCCTTTAAATGATTCAGTTATGATTTGAGCTGACATGAAATGTCTATCTGCTGCACATCTAACACAACCTTTCTAAATGAATCAAAGTGTATTTGATGAGAAGAATAACAGATTCAGCGAATTATGTATATTGTGCATAATTGATTGAGTTTATGGAAGGCTCCGACTTTTCGATATGAAGAAGACTTCATATTTTTGTGATCGTTGTTTTTCTTATGATAATGCTTTAAGTCTCAGGTAAAAAATGTTTTTTACCAGAGACTTTTCATAAATGAAATTAGAAGCTAGAATGGTAATATAGTTAAAAATCTAAAGCCTATTAAAGTACTGAAATTGTAACTTTATTAGATATTTCTTGTGTAACACTTCACATCCAGCGTTTACTAGGTTTACTGTACCTGCTGTTGGTTATGTTTACTGTCACATACATTACAGACGCCTCCCCCATTTCATTTTTTGAATGGATTACACCTCTAATATACAGAGAATTATTAAACGCACACTGATACCTCACTGTTTGTATCGACATAAATTCATTCTTTTTCTTTTTCCATTTTTATTGAGCAGTCACCATAGCAACTAGCGTGTCAGAAATCACTAGGAGACTATTTTCTCTCAATGTAAATTCATTAAAAAAAAGTGGAAAAATATATCCACAAATAATATATTTTTTCATGGTCTTGGCATGCTGCATTTTTCTGTAGCTCTACAATCTTCACTGCTTCCTTCATGCCTTCATTCAAAATCACAAGCAACAAAAATAGATATTGTTGATGATATTGTTTGTTTCTTGTATTTTTGTTGCCCTCTTGCTTTTAAATTGATTATAGAGATAAATCTCCTTGTATACAGTACATATAAAACACCATGTATCATTATAAGGTTGTTTTTAAGATGCTAAAACTGTAGATCTTAATTTTAGAGGTCATTTTTTTAGTTAGTTGTCTATGGTGTAAAGCATGTGTGTCTGCGCAACGTCTTATATAAATATATTTCTACTTTATAGTGGCTATTCAATAAGCATTCATAAAACTGAAAAAGTATGTTACCATGAAAATAACTCATGTCCTTGATGACAACACGGAATTTAATAAAACAAAACAGATCACAAAAGCATGAGAATTGTTAGTTTGTCCATTTTTTTGTGCATTTTCACTAGACGCTGAAGGAGATGGAGAAGGAACTGGATTTTACTTCTTTTCTAGATTCATTACAGATATGGTATATATTTATCTATTAATTACTCAAACTGAAAGTCTTTGGCACTCATGCAAAACAGTAATATCATTTACCTCAATTCAAACTTCACAGTAATCATTTTTTGAAATTAGAAAAACAAAAATTAAACTGAAAAAATAAATACTAAAAAATTCACACACAGTAGAAAATCATGTTATGACAATAAACACTCTTTAGTAGTGCCAGTAAGTTCATAGATTAAACTATGTAACATTGTGATTTGCCTTTATGGCCTTTCAATAGGTGGTATGTTGTAACAGCCATTGGGAATGCGTTTACGGATCTCCTCTAAGTTGGCGATGTCAGACAGGATGGTGTCAATGTCACTGATCATGCCTGCAATGGTGGCTCTCTGCTGGGCTTCCTTCGCCTCAAGCTCTCTGAGTCTGGGCCTCAGCTCCTTCTCTACACGGCTGCGGCTTTTAGTGACAGCATCCTCTAGCTCGGCCAGTCGTGTGTCATCAATTTCCCCAGGCTTTCCTGAAAAACAGTATTGCAGTCATGGTAAATCCCTGCTCCTCACTGGGATTTAAAAAATGGATTGAAAATAAATTTAGCAATAAATATTTATATTAAAATAAATAATAATATTTTTGTTCTGCCTCCAACATGCCATTATAAAATGTGATATTTTAAGTGGGTCACACTTGACAAGTTTTATTACAGAATGCATTTTATATTACTAAAACTAATATATTATATAAAAAAATGTAAATTAAAATGATGCCTAGTCTGAGATTTAAAAAAATAAATAAATAAATAAAAAGCCAAAATTAATAGATGACCAAACCTGAAGTAAAGTAAATAGAAAATGACAAAAGCACATAAATATAATAATAATAATAAAAAAACATGAAATAAGAAAAAATGAAAAGTACACAAACGCACTAAAAAAATCCTCAAATGCTCAAAAATTCAAAATATTAATACTATAATATGGTATGAACAGCATGTGTTGCAACTCACCTAGTGAGCTCATTATATTAGTGATTGTGTTTAAAGTGTCACTAACAGCATCCCTGGCATTCTTTGCATTTTGAAGTGCTCCAGTGGACTCCATGACAGCCTGATTTAACAGAAATAAAACATAGCATTCATCTCCACATTTACATAGAATTTCAATTATCCTTCTCGGAGAGTTAAAGCAGCAGACATTCTTACATTCTTTGCTTCAGTAATCTGTGCTTTTGCCTTGTTTTTCTCTTCGTTCAGTTTGTCTCTAGTTACAGTAGCCCCTGTCTTCAGTCCATCCACATCCTTTTTCAATTTAGTGGCAGCTTCCAAAATATCCAAGGAGGGCGGAAGAGCAGCTGACATTCCCTGTGGAGACGCATACAAGCACCCTGTGAGCACGCTCAAAACTTTCTGTATGCGACTTAAATAGACCCACTCAACTCGGCTCACTTAGTAGATTTTGTGAGAACTAAACTTGACATAATAATTGCAATGGCACAAATACTGTTTTTAAAAAATAAAATGGATAAGCAATAAAGATTGCCATACCTCCAGTTTGGTTGCAGTGCTTGTAAGAGCATCAATAGTATCCTGAGAATCTCTGTATTGAGTAGACATTGCATCCAGAATGTCCTGAGTCTTAATGTTGTCAGCTATAGCCTTCTGGATGGTGGCATTGATGGCAGGAAGTTTTCTAATAGCAGCATCTGCCAGATCCTTATTCCCACTGATCTGGTCATCAAATCCTGAGTAAAGAAACAATAGATAAATGCATATTTTAAGTTAAGGGTTAAGGTTAATTTTGTTGAATAGTTTAAATAGTGACATATATATATATACATATATATATACATACATATAT
>JAUMHP010000041.1:13082042-13108489 GCA_032361065.1 Enteromius trimaculatus | reverse complement strand
ATTGTCTTACTAACGTTTGAATGTTAGTCACGTGGTACTATATCGTTTCGCGGAAGGATGAAAATGTTAATATAAAAATAAAAATGTTTCAAATTCAGATTCATGTCCAATTTTTTTCCTTATGTGGCAAGTAGCCGTGTAATAAGCGGGATAATGTTCAGGCAGCCTGTAGTTATCGTGAAATAAGTCCCTTCAGCGTGATCACACTGTCAGGGCTTATTTCTGCGATAACTACCGGCTGCCTGTACATTATCCCTTACTTATGATATATTATATCATTTCAGGAATTAGCTTTTATTTGCATTTTTTTTATATTTCTATTTAGCTTTAATTGTTTTGCAATTTTAGTTTCATTTTCTTTTTGTTCCAAAGGCAACATATATAGTTTTTCATTTAATATAATTCAATAACTAAACTATTTTTAGTAGTTTTAATTATAGTCATAACTGGAAAAGCTCTTGATAAGCTATAACAAAACACTGTGATAACACATAGCATCGCTGAATAAAAACTGAGGAAGAGGGGTGGGATCTTGCATGACACAGGAAATACACACAGCTAGCAGGATTACACTTTTTTTTCTTCTTAAATTACTGGTTATTGTTTCTGTCACAAAAATTATTGATTAGAAACTAGAGAATCTTACCAAGCTGGTTTAATAATTCATTGATTGTGTTCAGCACTGTCCTGACAGCATTTTTGGCTTTTCTGGCATTGCCCTCAGCTTCTTTAGCGTTATCAGAAGCCTGTGAGGAAGAGCAAAGTCAATACAACGTCAAAATATGACCATAAAGCAAGCTGCACACAAATAGTCAAGGCCATAACGCACCATGGCTGCCATCATCATGTCGGCGTCCGCCTCAGCTTTCTTCTTCTCCAGCTCTTTCTCAGCCGTTGTGAGCTGGTCCATCATGTTGTTCACCTCTCCGTCCAGTTTCATGGTGTCGTTAAAAGCTTTTTCGGCATCTGCCTTTGTCTTTGCCGAACCCTGATTAAAAACAAGCAAATCAAATAAAGTAAGGCACTGTTTGATAACAATTTCATGGTTTTAAAACTGAAAATGTACCTTCTGCACATCATTAGCGATTTTTTCAGCTTCTTCTGCCTTGCCCTTGGCTTCTTTAGCATCATCAGCTGCGTTGCCTAAAGCTGCCTCGGCCCGTCGGGTCTTCTCATTGGCTTCATTGATTGTTGCGTTGATTTCTGGGATTCGCTTCATGGCATCCTCAGCAGCAGTTTTGTTGTCATTCACTCTCTTGTCAAAGTCTAAATGTGCATCACAAATTAAAAACAAATTTAATTAAAAAACAACAACATATATATAAGTATGAAAAATTATATATTTTAATATTTATATCTTATTTCTCTACAATATTTATCTATAATGCTAAAATAAAAAAGAAATATAATAATAGATATTTTACACAATGACCTCTGAGGTTGTTCAGTATGTCTTGGGCCTCTTGGAAAGTAGATTTTCCTTTTTTCGCCGCATCTTCAGCCAAAGCTTTTGCTGCATCTGCACGTGCCAACAGCTGATCAGCCGTCTGGAGAAACAGGTGGAAACAGTTGAAAAACACAAAAAGGTTGAGTAAAAAAGGTAAAATTCTGCAATTTAGCGTTTATCATGAACACAATTACTTCTAGGGATGAAAAGCAATACTGTGGGGGAACAAATCCGCGATATATTTCACATCTAGTCTAAAAATAATGCTATTCATAAAATGCCAAGCTTTATCAAACATCTCAGTAAGTAACTCAGACTGTGAGCAGGTTTCATAAGAACAATGTCTAAGTTCATGGTTGAGCTCTTTCATTAAGAGCATGACATTTAACTCAATCAGATTAGGACGAGACTACGGACTATGACTATCACTTGTCTCTCATCAGTATCATTTAAGTGTCTCCTGGGCCTCACGGCATGTGCTTGACTCTACATGCTGCAACTACTGTATATATTCTCATTGTTAGATTTTTAAATACTTAACTTCATATAACCCCAGAGAGGCCAGAACAAGTACATTAAAAATCAAAACTCCTATGTACCTGTTGCTCAGTCTTTCCTTTTTCTAGCAGTTTGCGGACTTCTGTCTCTTTGCCCCTCAGGTCCTCTCTCAGATCATTGTACTCCTTCTCGGTCTTGTCTATCAGTTTGTCCAGGTCTGACGCCTCCTTCTTTATCTTATTGGCTTCATCCTAAGGGAAATTCAAGAGATGGGATTACAGATGCATCCAAGCTGATTGAGTAAGAATTATAATACGTTCTGAAATCAGCACCTCTAATGTTTTGGTGTCGATTGGGGGCAAGCTGGTCAGGTTAGCGTAGATCTTCAGAGCTTTGTTTCCTGCCTCTTCTGCTTCATCGTGTACTTTAAGAGCCTGTTTCTCCAGGTTATTGGCCAGATTCTTTGCTTCAACATATCTTAGCACATTTCAACAGCATTTTAGACCACATGCATTTGAAATACTTTCTTAAAATCGGAATATTTACAAGTCCCATAAAAAGCGGTGTCCTAAACGTACTTCCTGTTTAGTTCATCAATGTCGCTGCTGGTTTTGTTCTCGCCGTCGAGGGCCTTCTTTAGCATATTGTAGGCTTTAGTTGATGTATCATTGGCGTCCTTGGCAATCTTCTCAATCTGATCTGCATCTGCTTTATGTCTGTGTAAAGAACCGCAGAAAAATGGTAAATAAAACTGTATTAGGTGGTACGAAAAATCTATTTTAACACAGCATTCAATATTGTAACTCACTTTTCGGACAGTTTGCGAGCTTCCTCTGCCAGAAGTGTCATATTGTTTGGATCTCCAGAGGTGGTGGGTATTTTAATGTCCTATGGGAACAGACAAAATAAAGAAATATTGGCAACTAAGAGACATTTTGATGGACTCCACTACCATTAGCTGAGGGTATATGTGGAACATTACGGCATGCTCTTTTGGCAGTGTAGCAGAAATCTCACCACTTTACTGATGGCCTCCTTGGCTTTGTCCAGCTCCTCTCTAGCAGTGCTGATCAGGTTCTCTGCGTCACGGACTCGGTTACGTGCTCGATCCGCCTGAGTTCCTGTGTTGTCCACAGTGTTCTTGATGTTCTGCAGTCGGTTCCACTGGTTGTTCAGAGTCTTGTTGATGTTGTTTAGACGGTCCAAAAGGCCTTTATCCACTTCTGTATGAAAGATAAAAGAATAATGATGATGAAAAGCAAAATGTATCTGCTCCACTATTAAGTGAAGATATAATGAATTCAAAAAATGTAAAATATTTAAATAACGTAAATAGCAGTCATACTGTTTTAAATAAAATGAAAATGACGATCTTGACAGACAATACCTTTGCTAGCCTGAGCCTCTTGCAGCAAGTCCATTATAGTTTTCTCTGCCTCCTTCAGTCTGTCCTCAAAGGCCTTGTCAGTCACTGTATTCTCCGTGTTGTCCAGATTATCAATCAAATTCTGTAGGTCATGAAGCTTCTGTCTCTGCTGGTTAACCTGCATAGAAAAAAAAAAATCAGAGGTATTAGAAGTTGTCTGTTCTGTTGTAAAACAAAGTGCTGTATTCATAAGATGACCCTTTTACCTTGTCTCTGACCAGACTGTAACAGTTGGGACACTGCTGGCATCCTGGTGTGGAGCGGTTGTAGAAGTAGTTCTCCTCACACATGTCACAGCGATTTCCCACAAAGCCTGGGAGACACTGACAACGGCCGTCTTCTTTGCACTGAGCAGACTGTGAGCCTTCTGGGTCACAGTCACAAGCTGCAAAAACAGACTAATGGTAAATGGAACAAATCCAAACGAATAAAGCAATTCTGTATTTAGTGATGATAAAGCAAAAGAACAAGACAACATACGTTTGCAACCCGAATAACTGAATCCAAAGAAGTTGACCTCACAACGCTCGCAGTATTGACCTGTGACCCCAGGTTGACACTCGCATTGGCCGCTAACGATATCGCAGTGGCCGTTTGTGGAGCCAATAGCGTTGCAGTTGCATCTGGGGAAACAAATGTAAATAATAATAATAAAAAAAAACAGATCAGTTGAGCTTTCTTTCGTTGGTTAAAACTATATCACTAGAATGGCAGAGACAAATAATTCAAATACCGTTCACAGCCCTTTTCACTCTGTAGGTTGTAGAAACCGGGCTCACAAGCACTGCAGTCTCTCTTAATGACTTGGGGAAGACACTGGCACTGACCCGTCACCTGGGAGCAAGTCGTCTTCCTGTCCACCGTCCCGTATGGAGAGCACGAGCATGCTGCAAAGGTGGACAAATAAATGTTAACAAAGATAAAAACTCATATTAAACATTTTAAAATGACAACAATATTCCACAATATCAGTTTTTAATGTGGTTTTGACATATGCAATTTTCAAACTTTTTTAAATAAATGTATTATTGCTAAAAATACAGTAATGCTGTAAAATATTATTGCATAAAAATGTACTGTTGTTATTATTATTTTTTAAAAAATATGAATTTTTTATTTTTGTACATGTCATATTTTTTTCTGGATTTGATTAGCTCAAAATAATCAACATTTATTTTAAAATTATTTGTAACACATTAACGGTCTTCAAGGCCAATTAGAAGAATTTAAAACATTCCATGCCTAATTAAAAGTGTCAATTTCTTTTTGAACGATCTTACATATGAAAAGTAATATTTTTAGTTTGGATAACTTACGTTTGCATTTGTCAGCTACATTTGCGGCACGTGCATCACCATAGAAGCCCTCTTTGCAACGGTCACAGAAGACGCCGGCGGTGTTGTAAATGCACTTGAGGCACTCGCCTGTCTCTCGGTTACAGTTGCCCACAGCATTAGGGTCAATGTTGTTATTACAGCTGCAGGCACGGCATGCTCTGACTGGACCATTTTCACCAAGAGGGTCCCCGAAGAAGCCATCATCACATAGCTCACACCTCTTACCTAGAGACAGTTAAAGTTGAGGATGATCATGTGTTAGTATTAGTTACTATATCTGATCAAACTGACAGAATGCTCCGAGCCTGTACCTGTGGTTCCAGTTGGGCAGTTTGTACAGACCACCTCTTTGGTTCTGGGCACCATGGCACACGTAGCACCTGCGGGACAGGGACAGGGCTCACAGTCTGAAGATGAGCCGACCGTGGAGTCACCATAGAACCCGTCTTTACACCTCTCGCAGCTCATGCCGGCGGTGTTGTGCTGGCAGTTACACATTCCTGCAATTACAAGACAAAGTTACCATGTAATACCACATATCACCACAAGATGGCAACATTATATAAACACAAAGGCAAAAGTCGCACTACTACTCTTGATTACTGCAGTCTAATATGTACACAGTGAATTTTGTGCAAGCAAAAATCACAAAACAAGTACTTTAACAACTCCTAAAATCCTCACATGTAAGCAAATGACCTCCCGTAATGCCCACATCCAAATAAAAAATACTGAAATCATTATCTAGTCTACTGAGAGCAGATAAGTGAATGATATATCAACACTATGGCAATGCAATACAAGCAAGTCAGTTGTGATGACAAACCTGTCACAGGGTCGCAAGTGTCACTGTGTCCATTGCAGTTGCAGGGCTCACAACTGCTAAAGCGGCCCAGCTCAGGCTGTGTCCTCCTATATCCCAAATCGCACCGCTCACAGTGCTGTCCCAAGTAACCCTGGGGACATGTACACTTCTCAACCCAACGAGCTGGAGTTCCAGGGCCACGACGGGCAGTCACGAGGGACACGTTGTCTAAATAACCAGCACCTACAGCGCAAGATGTAATTAAGTTATTAAGTGTCAGTTAAAATTACCATAGGAGTTTTGCAACAGAAAACTCAAGGTCATCTTCCTGTTTTGTCTTTATAAAGTGTCTAATAAAAGAAAGCTCTGCTTCAGTGAATTAGTAGACATACTTCTTGCACTGTAGGTTCCACGAATCATAATCGAAGTCAGATTATTCAGAAGTTTCTGGAAGTCGCTGTGTTTCATGGTGGGTCTCCAAGGATAGTCAGTAGTGTCATGGAGTCTAAATAACAAGTGATTTTTAACATTTCAAGTACATCAGATACATCAGGGCAACACATTTATATTAAAATTATATTATAAAATTTATAAGATATCATGGTTTTGTTGTATTTTTATGTACTTGAATATGTAAATCATAATATAAAAAAAATCTTGATTTATTTGATTTAACAAAGCAACTCAAAGACCTCACCTATACACAAAGGTTTGTGTCTCCTCTCCTGGGTAGGAATTGCCCTGGGCGATAAGTGGCACAGCAACACGATGCCCGGCCCCTTCCAGCACAATGTCCTCAGCTGACAGTCGAGCGTCATGTCTCTGAATCCTGAAGTTCAGCGTGAGGTTCTGACCATAGCTCAGCAGCTGATCACCAAGAAATTTCTCTACAAGAAAACATCCCAGATGGTCATATCAGTCTTACTCATTAATCCTTCTGCCCCTTTATTATACAGAGAAAACCACATCTGCTATTATACCTGGAGTCACAAAGTAAATGGGGAAGTAGTCTTCTGAGATGAGTGAGATTTCTTGAGAGGTGGGTGACCACTGCACTTGAACGCTTGAGCCATCTCTCTGCTGTCCCTTCCAGCCCTCTTCATCTATTCAAGGACATACATACGATGTATTATTCATTCTCCATGTCACAAGCCTTCGTAACTGTGGCTGATTTTACATTATAGCATCAGCAGTTAGTATAAAGTGTGTTGACGCTCTGTTGGATGGATACTGACCCCTGTCGAAGGTGGAGGTGATTTTGTGTATGTGGTAGCCATCAGCACTTTCACACACAGTGGAATGCTGGAAGCAGAAGCATGGAGTACATCCCTGAGGATTCTGGGGGTCCAGATTAAAGAAGCCCAGTTTACACCTGAGAGAAAGACCACAAACGGTTAGTAATAACACAGGATAGCAGAGTAGGTCATCTGTAAAGTTCCGAGATATACTAATTATATATTTGAATCATCGTCCACATAAATACAATCACTACTACAGTTTTATTCATTTATTTTATAATCAAATATTACCATACACATACACAAATGGTGTTGTGAAATGCAATAACAATGACAAATACTATTCTTGGATTTATAGGGAGTGACACCAATATTAACTTCTAGGAAGAGCTTCTGGAGTCCTTAAATAGTCAAAAGTGAAAAATGAAAGCTAACTTATGTAAACTAATGAGTTTTTGTGGATTTGTCTTTAATTTAATATTTGACATCATGTAACTCTTGAGGAACATTTTAGTAAATAATAATAAACATTTATTTTATTACTAAATATTGTATTAACTGCTGTCAGAATATGTATTTAAAATGATCGTTATAGTAATTACAATTACAAAACATGCTTTAAAACCCACCATCTGTGGGTAAAACATTTGGTAAGACTTTAGTTTAGTAACCAGTTCTCACTGTTTACTAGTTGCACATTAGCATGTAGAGTACTGTGCAAAAGTCTTAGGCCACTAGTATTCACTGACGAAAAATGGTTTTAAGTGGGTTATTTATCTTTTGCGGTAGCGTGTGAGTTGGAAATATCATTTTACATTTCCTAACATTATTTTAGTCATTAATTGTAATAATGCAGTGTGATTATTGTCTGCACAAGGAGTCTGAACAGCTAGTGCTCCACACAGAGATCTGATCTGATCATCATCAGTCAGTCTGGAATCACATGAAGTAACAGAACAAACTGAGACAGACTCATTCCCGAAGTGTGGCAACTGTGGCAACATCTCCAAGATGAAGAAAAAAACCTACCTGCAAAGCCACAGTACTGTTCAAAGTTTTAGACACTCGAGTGAAAACGCTGTAAAATGAGGATACTTTCAAACTTAATGCCATAAATAGATTTAATTCATCAATTAACTTCTATTAACTAAATCAAATAAATATTTGGTACTTCAGCTTTTGGTACCCGAGGTACGCTTGACCATAGTTTTTCAGATCTTAGAGACGTTGCCACAGTTCTTCTGGATTGAGTCTGTCTCAGTTTGTTCTGTTACTTCATGTCGTTCCAGACAGACTGGATGATGATCGGATCAGATCTCTGTGTGGAGCACTGGCTGTTGTCTGACATTAATCTTACTGCATTATTACAATTAATGACAAAAATAATATTTGGAAATTTAAACTGATCTCCACCGCAAAAGATAGAAATAACCCACTTAAAACCATTTTTTGTTGGTGACAATACAAGTGGCCTAAGACTTTTGCAGTGTACTGTACTGTATATTACTAGCGTATTGGCTGTTTATTCAAATTCTAAATTCCTTAACCAGACCCAAAACCTAAACTTCACAACTACCCTGTAAACTATTAATAATCAGCAAAGTTAACAGTTAACAGTGAACGTGGTTTCTAATCTAAAGCGTTACCAAACATTCTTACAAAAGGCTTTGGGAAATGTTATGATACGGCCTTTATTTATTGAGAAATACTGTTTTTTGATTTGTATGTGGGCCCCACAGGTCATAACGTGTAGAGTGAGTGAAGTAAGCAAGCCATCAGTTAACAACAGTGAGATCATCGTAAGGCCTCTAAAAACAGGTCACATATATCAGGAGCTGTCGCTTCAGACACACACTCCTTTCGTCCTTCCTGAATCTGTCTTTTCACTTCTCCCCCTTTGTCTGGTGTCTCATGAGTATATACTGCAGGGATTATCCAGTTCATGTGTGGCCAAACTTGGTGACTGAGAGGAATGTCACAGCCGACATGTGAATGAAAGGGTTGGACCTTTTTTTTTTTGTGCAAAGTGCAAGGCAAAAGCAAGCAGGAAAGCCGGGATTATGGAAAATCAAGCTGGACATGCCAAACATTTGTGATGTTTGTGAACGTTTAATTGAAAAGTCAATGAAAAAATAGCCAGATTATTTAATATCAATATTTGTGAAAAAAAGACAATTGATTACAACACTGAACTGTTTTAACCAATGCACTTTGTTTTAGCAACAAATCAGTCTAGTAGAATTATTTCTGAAGGATCACAGGACACTGAAGGCTGCTGAATATTCAGTTTTGCCATAAAATGAATCAATTTAATTTTAAAATGCATTAAAACAAAAACTAAATTTATAATCAAAAACTATTTTTTTTTTAAAATAAAATAAATACAGCCTTGGTGGGTGTAAGAGACTCTTAATAAAAAATCATCACACTAAATTACAGACATACAATAAAAAATGTAGAGAAAGCCCATTACAGTCAACAAGCAGAACTAGTTAAACTTTGGTGACTGCAAGTCTGCAGGCCCTACATGGTCTGGCTGAGGGCTCTCTGCTGGGAAACCTTTGCCATCCCTGAGCTATTTTCTCTTCCATCTGACACTGAGGGTCCTAATTCTGTTTCTCAGACACACACACATGGCCTCAGAGCCTCTGTGTGTCACCCACATAGGGACTTCCCATAAGAAAAACAATGTAGACGTCAGACACCCCTTATAAACATCCGTTTATAAAAGCTTTGACTGACATCCTCATAACAGAGCAGGAGCTGAAAGGCGGACAATCTTAATGGGGCTTTTAGAGCGTTGATGTTTGAGTTAATTGTGTTGACGACTCGCTTCTAATTTGAGAATTTGTGAAGTAATGAGTCTGACCTGTCGCAGTTGAATCCATCTACATTTTCCTTGCACTGGCAGCGTCCGGTCTGGACATCACACTCCTGCGTGCTTCCGGCTGGATTACAAGAGCAGGGTCTGGAGAGGGAAAAGAGGAAATTAGAAGGTCAAGGAGAAGGAATAAACTGATCTGCAAATGAAATATCTCATAAGGACTGCTTTTGGCATCCTTAAAAGGTGTAAGAAAGTGTGGTAAGTTGGTGGATTAAGCCACACCAGAATGTAGTTACAGCACTTCACCTGCAGCCTGCCGCACTCAGTGTGTGGTACCCAGGCTGGCATCTGTCACACTTATCTCCCATCACTCCTGGCTTACAGCTACATCTGCCAGTGTTGTCACACTGGGTACTGAGAGAACCTGTAGATGAAGAACCAGTAAAACAAATGGTTACAAAACTCAATTTCCGAAAGCTTGTTTAATTTTACACCAAAACAAAATGATAAAATGAAAAAAAAAATCCCCATTGGTTGATTCACATTTTACATTACTTATACATTACATTAAAGGCACAATATGTAATGAAATTACATATTCTGAAATTACATATTTTGTACAAATCAGTTTATTTTGTAATGAAATATCACAAAACCACTTGCACTGTGTTATATATTTCATGCAGTTGTGTGCTTACATTACCTTAAAAGTTCTGTAGGATTTGTGATTTCAAAGTTTTAAAAATGAACCGCCCCTGTTTCTTGTCACCTATCAATGACGCAATATCCGCGCTATCATGGATCATAAGTACACTCTCCACAATCCCAAAAAAGGTAGATGTATACAAAGTGAGGCAAGAAATCTAAATCCTACAAAAACTAAAGTCAACAAATTAAAGCGAGAACATATTTCGGCGTGGCGTTTCTGAAAGAGAGCATCACGAAACCTCAGACTGGACAGAGACTCCACTCTCGCGTGTTTTAAAAGACGGGCAAGAAATAAATATTAACTGTGCAAGTAATAGTCATGTGCAGGTAGTTAGGTGATAAAACGGATATGAATGATATTTTCATCTGTGAAAACTATAACTATAACGCTACGTCATTGTGTCGTCGAACTTCGCCTCTGTTATTGTTTTGAAAATGCGAAAAAAAATTTCAGATGACCTGTGCACTATCCTAAATCAAACTAAAATAACAAGCAAACAAACAAACAAATGAAACGAATAAACAAAACAAGAAAATAAAAAGATAAGACAAAGCTAAACAATCATGCTTTTTTGTGCATCTTCCACCTTGGGCTGAATATCTTGTTACGCACCAACAGGGTTGCAGCTGCAGGAAAGACAGTGCTGGCCGGAGGGGTCTCTGTAGTAGTTATCCAGGCATCGCTCACAGTTCGGCCCATCTGTATTGTCTGCACAGTTGCGGCAGTGACCTCCGTGCCCAGTGGCACGATACAGCTCGGGATCGAAGTAACATTCACCGCTCTTTCCGTTACAGTTACAAGCTGAAACAGAGACACAGTCAGAACTTCAGCGTAAAAGCTCCCAGGAGTGGCATTAATGTGAGTATTACACAGATAATCGCATTTGTATATGTAATAAATGCTTGAAAAATCTGGGGTGGTACGGAAACTCAATTACGCAGATGTGGTTTGGCATTCATCAGGTTTTCGAGTAAGATTTCTGTTTGAGCAATTAGTGGACATGTTCATGAGAGAGAAATGGAAAGAGAGAGGGAGAAAATGGAGGAGAAAGAGCTGTGTGGGTGTGAGAACACTGGGGCTCAGGCTGCTGTGCATCAGATGTGCACATTAGTCATGCATTTCCAGGAAGTGCCTGTAAGCATGTGTCCAAAGAACAGGAGGGAGGACACCAGACACCCCTTCAATATGCAATATAACTTTGGTTTAGGAAAACAAAAATGACTCGGTATGGAGGAGGTTAGTCTGTGGGGAAGACTGCGGTCCTCAATGTACTCAAGACAGAGGTCAAACGGGTGGGTTTCTGCAGCTTTTTTTTAAAACGGCTTTTTAAACCTGCTTTACTATTTTTTTGTCTTGAAATACAACAGAAGGCATTATCTTAAGCATGGTTTTTTTAATCATTTGCTTTCCGCACATGAAAAATAAATGGTGATTTATATACTACCTATAAAAAAAAAAATTAAAAGATCATTAAACTATATTAAAAGTGTTTCACATGACCTGTGCACTATCCTGAGTTTTCTGAGTATATACATGAACTTACAGGTTTTTTTTTTAATTTTTAATTCAACAAGTGAGAATGAGACTTGAAAGTGAGAAGAAAAACAGCAGTGAATAACAAACAAATAAAATGTATTATTATTAATATTATTTTTAAAATGTAAAAAACTGAATGATGGTGAGTAAATAATCACAATTTTCTTTTTTCCTTGACATGAGGACAACAAAAAATTCATGAAAAGTTGACTGAACACCGAAGACCAAACTTACGCAGACACTCGTTGGGGTTCTCGGCGGTGGCTCTCCTCCAGGGACGGTCATTGAAGAAAGGCTTGCACACATTGCAGTCTGGTCCCTCTGTGTTGTGTTTGCAGTTACACACCAGTTTTCTGCGCTCGTTCTTCACACACTCGCTGGCATGGCCGTTGCACTTGCACCTGGGTGGGGAGGGGGAAGGTAACAGACCGGTCAGGTGCAAAAGGGCCACCGCACAAAGATAGGGCACACTTACTGTATGTGTACACATCCTGTCGCTGCTGTGTGTAACACAAACCAAGCAGGCACAAACGTGCCGCAAAGCTGTTCAAACACAGAGCTCTGACGATGTTTGTTGAGCCTATCACTGAAACGTCACTGCACCTTTGTTTTGAGATTGAGTAGCTGATGTCTGTGTCTTTATCCTGCCTGCCCTTTGATGCAGCGGCAGAGAGAATGCAGTATTACAGTGCAGTGCCACTACAGTATGCAGCGCTTTTGAGAAGTCCTTTTAACCTCTGGTAAATATCGCATACTATAGCTTATCAAACTGGGAATGTATTAAAATGATTATTTTTTTTTAAATGGAAAAAATCTAAATCAAAAACTGAATTAAAAGCAAAATGTAAATGTAATTACATATTTAAAAATATTTGTAAGAAATTATATATATATATATATATATATATATATAATTATGTACAAGACTGCTTCACAATTTCTTTATCTGTTAATAACACTAAAATGTTAACATATATTGCATAAATTCCAAGATATGCATAGAAAAGGGAAAAAAAAGATTTGAGAATTTGCTACTATTGATTATCTACTATTTCTTCTTTGAAAACTTTATTTCTTCCTATTTAATAAAATGAATAGCATTTCAGAAAATAATCTGTTGCTGCATCTTTCATTTCTGTTAAAAGCTTGCCTTCTCGCTATTTTTAGTGCCTATGTTTGGCCATAAACTCCTTTTTGTCTTCGACTCCATTTGTCAAGAGCACAGAACAACGGACATGTTCACCAGCGTAGACAACTTGACAGAAGCCTCAGAACAAGAGAGGGCTTGTGCAGCTAAAGCCACCTCTTGTACATTGTCTCAGGTGATCCTTGGCAACGCCTCATGGAAAAGGTGACGTGAGAAATAATAACTTGGTGGAGGATGTGTGCACTCATCAGACTTGCATTCTTCGCTAATCATAATATATATTTATCATGGATACAATAAAACTCCCAGGATCTGGGGATCATATCACTTGAGGAACATATGGCTGTCAGTAAGATGTGTCTGCTGCTCAGGAACTCCGAGGCCGTGAGGCAGCAGGTGTAAATTACTCCCTTCGGCCTCTGCCTTGTTCCCTTCCCTTTCCTGCCTCATTCCAGTTCCACTGCGCTCTGTAATCCAGGACTCCCAGGCAGGAATGCAGAGAATGTGGGCTGTGTAATGGAAATCTGCTCCACATTTCAAACAGTTTAAGGTGAAACGACATGCAATGGTGCACCTAGAGATGTTTCACACTTGCACAACAGCGTACTGATATCTCACACGGGTTTCGTCAGGTTTTCTTTCACCCCTAAAGTTCACTGTCAAAGTATAAAGAGGTAAAGACACCTAGAAGGTACCCAGAATACATTATTTTGGTCTTTTTTGCATATGCAAAATGGTTTAAAACAAAAATTATATCTTAACTACAGGCTCGCTCTCAGAGAGAGCAAGTTTTCTCATGAAGCAAGATTTTAAAATGAAGCAGTGCCGCCCAATCAATCTATTTCGCTCAAAGCGTGAAAATTTACACCGCAACGATCTAATCTTTCATTTGTTTGACACTGAAAAAACCTCATATCATCTTTCGGGTCACGTGTCCAGCATTCCAGATGGAGCTGCTGATATCTGTTGTCTGAGTACAAGGAAGATATGTGAATGCCTCATTAAACTATACTTTAGCAGGAGAGTGAAGCAACAGAGAGAACAGCTGGAGATGATGATTTGAACTTGTGTGTTACATTCAGAAAGCAGATGGTAAAACTGAAAACCTACCTTCCTCCCACAGCGAAGTCAGAGATAGCGTAGTAGTAGGATTTGAGAACTTTGGGATCGTTGAAAACTTCATCTCCAAAAGTGTTCAGTCTGTTCAGGGTCACTCTGATGTCTGTGGCAGTCACCCAATCCTTAAAGAGAGATACAAAATTACAAATAAGGCATTTACAAAAACTACAAAATGGGACAGTAAATAATATGTAGACAGAGGAAAGGCCAGACACAGATGTAATATTTTTGAGTTTAAGTTTTTGCAATAGTTATTACAGAGGTTTTAGCAGGGAGGAATTCTTCCCATCTGTTCTGTGCGCAGATGTCTAAAGAAAATAAATCCTCAGGCCTCTAATCTAAACTGAACCGGCTGGAGTCACGCTGAGGCACTTGTAATGTCAGCAGAAAGGATCATGGGAAGAGAAAAGCACCAGTGTGACGTTTAGCATGTAAACGTCAAGTAGAATGATGTCGCGCAGTACTCGCAGTTGAACTTTGCCTGTTTGCGGCCACATGCTGGGAGTGCCAATGAGAGCAATCTTAGAAACCAGTGAAAACATGAGTCAGACCAAGACTTTAGTCCTTTCTAAAAACTTCCCAAGCATTTCCTCTGGTTTCAATATAAACTGTGCGGGGCGGACAAAATGTCACGGGAGGTCGAAGTGGGGCCATGCAACCCTGTAACAACGGTGAACATTTTCAGTTCACTGAACTCCTTCTGGAACTGAGGAGGAAATGTCCTTCTGACACCTTATCCATAGCTGACAGTCGTGATTCAGAGCATGTTCCTGTTTGGGAAGAGAGCCAAAGACAGCACAGTTCTCTTCCCCTAGAGAAACATGTTACATAAACACGCTGAAATGTGAGGATAATCAATAATATCAGATTTCTCTTCCACAAAGCTATATTATAATTTTAAGTATGGGCAGTGTGATCAAAACCTTCAATCAAGGTGTTCAAATTATTTTTCAAAGCATATTTTAAGTGCTATGTATTTACATATACTATTTAAATATTATTTCCATTTCTAAAAGATATTAAAGCACTACAAGCGTCCATCATCTCTTATCTTATTATATTTATATTATGCATAAATAAATCTGTCATCAGAGCAAAATCAGCTTCACCTCACGTACGTGATTAAAAGCAAGACTAAAATCATACAACAGATTACTTTGACTCTAAATTCTAGAGTCTGAATATAGTGTTTAAAAATGTTGAAATACTTATAAAGGCCTTTTTTGAGCTTGACAGTTATAGTCACCGTCAGCTTTCATTGTGTGGAAAAGAGCAAACAGGACTCCTATTGTGTTTCGTGGAAAACTTACATCATGTGTTTTAAGCAAAACAATGATGACAGGATTTTCACATCTGAGTGCACTTAGACTTTAACCCTTTTCAGCCCCCAAGAAACATGATACGACAAAATCTAACCATCAGCACTGCTTGGAAACAAAAGAGAGAACATATAAACGTAACAGCTCATTATCTACTAATGATATTAATGACAGATGATGAGTGAAGCCAGTTTGTTGTGGATCATTTTCAAAGTTCACAAACAAACTGATCATCTTCACTCAACACGCACTTCTATAAAAGACCCAGCATGACAGTCACATAAACCCACCGAAACAGATCCATTCCTATAAACAGAGTTTAGGCCTTTGGTATTATTAGCTTTACGCCACATGAGATGTCTGATATGGAAGTATCTGGCGACAGGGCTAAAATTGTACATTTGGTAAAGGTAACATTACATTCGAAAAACAACACTGCAATAAATATAGAAATAAAAACGTAAAAAACAAATATGTGCCATAATAATTTTATAATAAAATCATTTTGTTAAACGCAAAGTCCTACAAAAATATAAAACTCTACCTATATTATTTTTTTTTTTGTCGTAAATCACAAACCACATGGAGCGACTTTAATTATCCACATATGACAGCAGCACACAGTGAAAAAAAACTTATATAAAAAAACAAAACAAAAAAAATTTCAAGGTGACACAAATCCAAGAACAATCCAAGTGTCCTAGCGTTTGCACGTTACCCATCACATGTACACCCACAGTCTTTTCCAGCTGTGCCTGTGCACTGCCAAGCACTATCAGAACAGGGTGGGAAATCTGGGGGTGTCACCTAGTGACATGTTGCAACTGTTGGCTGTGCTGAGCGAGCACCTGGGGTCTCACGAACACACAGCAGCCAGCCTACCTGCTTCTATGCATGAATTCAGCCATACATTTTCTGCTGTCCACCCACACCTCCTCATATCTCACACGCTTAAGCTCTTTTTGCCTCCCTGTAACCACGGCAGCGGCTTGTTTTGGCTCGGCATGCAGACCGCTTTCTCTGCCTGACAACAAACTCCATAGTCAGCACACGGAAGAACTGACTCCGCTCACATTGGGTTGAGAGTCTGTCTCTTATTTAGCTAATTAGTCTGAAAAATGTTTTTTCCTGTGGTTGTGGTCTGGCGAAATATATGAAATTAAACAATGTAACAGTAGGATTTCTGCGGTGTGTAACGTGCAGAAACGCGTCGTAAACCTTTTAAACAACAAAATTGATGCTTTATGAAGCAACTTCTGTGAAGTTGGCACCCATAAAAATGAATTAATCAAAACTATGCCAGTCGCTCGTGCCGCAAAAATTGTTTGTGCTGGTTTGAGATATGAAACAATGTTTTTGACTGTGTGATGTCACTACATGTTGCCCAAATTGATCCAAATTGATCCAATTGCTCAGTTTGTTTGTGCTGTTAAAACAAACACTGTCTCTATTTTTCTTCCTTAGATATAACCAAATTGTTTTCAGGAGCTGTGATGTTACTTTCCACTCCAGTTAGTCTACATCACACAAAACTGCTGTCACGGATTTGCGCTCAATTTGTGAAATAAACGTCATATTTATTTCCCCTTCTTAGAAATAAAAAAAGTGCTGTCACTCCATCCAATGCCATCCAAATTTATACTGTTAAAAGAAACCAGACCAGCACAAATGTTTGTTGTCGTGGCGCAAACAACGTTTCTTAAGTACCAAATAAGCAGGTTAGAATGATTTAAGACAAATGTAGCACTGAAGACTACAGTGGTTACTGCTGAAAATTCAGTTAGGAATACATTAAATAAATGCAGATGTAAAAAGGTAGTTGTGATGCACTCTAATTGAATTACTATTTTACTTTATCCCTTGATCAGTTTTTAAATGATTTTCCGCTGTTACAATAGTAACAGTGCAAGTGGTGTAAATCGACATTTTTGTTTTACTGAGATATTTCGCAAATACTACTATCTCTCACATGCAAATGCTTCTAAGTTATGAGCTTTCTGTTTGAGGCTTTGGAACGTTGCTCAAACTGGACCAAAAACTCTTGGAAAAGCAACTTGGCAGCAATCGTACATTACTACACAACCTCACATCTGGAAACAGATTCTCACCAACGACTTTGTTATGTTTGAGACTGTGTGGTGCAAACGCTTTTCACGAGTGAGTTACAGCAGTCAAGGGAAGGTGAGTGAGAACTCAAAAAGAGACGGACACAGAAGACGTGTTTACCTGCAGTACTGGGCTGTTGTCGAAGTTGTATGCGCTGGGGCGGCCCTCGAGTGTGGAGAAGGCCACGTTTCCTCCGGTGAGCGGCGAGATGTCGCTAAACTCATCTGTACACAGAGCCTGCTGCTCGTCCTCACCAGTGCGGATGAAGCCACGGTTGATCTTGCTGTAAGTCTTCTCGCAGGAGCCGCTGTAGTACTGGTAGGGAGTCCAGGGCCCGTTTTCACTAGTGCGCTTGTAGATGGTGAAGCTCTCAGGGCGGCTGGTGTGAAACTTCAGACGCACATAGGTGATGTCGAAAGACTTGCCTAGAAGAAGAGAAATGGCAACATTAAGCCCTGCAGTTTATTTCCTTAAAACACACTCAAATGTATCGCTATATAGTAATGAACCATGGATGGACGGAACATTACCAGTCCTAATATTTAAACAGGAAATGCAAACTATTTGAAACACTTGGGCTCAAAATGCATGGGAAAGTCACAGATAAGCATATCCTCGTACAGGGAAGATACGTAGAATATATTTAGTTAAACAGAAGTGAGATTAGTGAGATGCACTCTTAAATGTACAGGGGCTGCAAGGCAGATATCACACAGATACACTGGTAGTAGTGTCTGCTAGCTAAAGGTAGAACAGAGTTCAGATTACTGGATACCATACGCTCTTTTCTAAACAATCTGCTTCAGTACGAACCACTAGCAGATTTGGATTCAAGGACTGGATAAGACACAGTCAGCACCACAGGTGTCAAACACGCACACATCTCTGAAAGAACGGCAGAATCAAGGTTAAGCAGACAAGCCTGATATTACAAACAGCTGGCATAACGCCATGCAAACATAACCTTGTTTCATTCCAAATGCCTCAGAGCTCCTTCCTGTCTGATAAGATCGGCAAATCCATGCCCTCAGATTTCCATTGTTCTGCTCATTTTTTCCCTCTAGCTGCTGAAATATTTAGAACCATAACCACCTTAGAAATTAAAGGGGGACACCAAATTTTCAAATGATTGGGGACACTTTTTTTTTTTTTTAAAGTATAAAATAATAAATAAAAAAGTATAAATACAAAGACCTGAATACACCACTTCTATGATGCGTACGTATTTAGTTTTTTTCCTGATTAGTTCAGGTTATACATATAAGGTGGTGTTTAATTAATTTATAGGCTATTTCTAAGAAAAATAAAGGTGTGTATTCAAAACGTATTCAATGGTCATACCTTAAATTAGTTTTATACTTTCTATATAATTTCTATACTTTTTTTAAACACTGCTGCAAATGTAATCATTTTATCATCAACCAGACTGAAATCCTTCTTTTCACTATTTAACACATTACATGCAATAAAACATTACCTTGCAAAAAGACTACAAGAGCATAATCTCACACCTCTTTTTTTTTTTCTCGCAATACAAGAAGCTTTTTTTTTGTGCTGGTCTGGATGTCAGCAGCTCTGTAAGGTCTTCCAGCAATTATACGGAGCGTGTAAAAACATATTTTTGCATGTCTGAGCAAGCTATGTGTGTTTGGAAGAGACTGCAACCAGGGGCCAAATGGAAATGGTATGGAGAGACATCATTTATTTAGTGCGAAGAAAACGACACCATCTTTCAACAAGGCCACGGGGGGGGGGGGGGGGGACAAATTTTTGCTTTAGCAAAGAATTTGCTCTCCAAACAAATCCGCAAAAACTAGGGACAACCGTGTGTTAAGTAAATACACGGAGAGATTGCATCAAAAAGTTAAACTGCAGCTAAAGCAGGGACTGATTTAAAGCAATGACAAAGAGATACCTTGCAGCAGTCTCTGAGGGTATTATGGCTGTTAACATGAAAATGAACTTGCTGACTTTTAGGAGCCCCCGGCACACATCATGCTGTCAAGGTCAAAGTTCAACAGAAGTGAGAGAGATTTTTACAATAGGGCGTGAGCTTTACGCTTTTCTGTCAGTCAATGAGGTAAAAATGCCTCACGTAGTGCCTAACAAAAGAGTCAAAGGTGAATCAAAGATTTCAAAGGATCAATCAGCACAAACTTTCATGCTCCAAAAAGTATTTTTAAAAAACCCCAGAGAACTACTTCATAGGACGTATTTTACATAAGCTATTGTAGGTGTCAGAAGACCTTGAATATGCAGTGCATGCAATATTATGGATGCAGTTTTCTATATAACGTAAGTGGAAGGTGACATTTTTGCTATGAAACTTAACGATGGTAATTTTGCACATGCACTATGCACTGCAATAACCAAGGATTAGGAGTATGAATAAAAAACAACAACAAAAGTCAACTAATCTGAAACCTCTTTCTCAGAATTTAATCTTCATAACCCCTGAAACAAAAACAAAACGGCAAACACAAAAGAAATCTTCCAGGTCTGCAATAGTCACTGGCCTGTGATAAAAAAGCAAAGCACAAACATCAAAACAACAAAACATCAAGATGCCTTTTGCCCACATGTTGTTCCAAACCTGTAAGATCTTTTTGTTTTGTAGAACACAGAAGAAGCAAATTATCTCTTTTTTTTGTACATACAGTCCATTGACCTTCATTGTTTGAGCATATGCACAACACTGCGCTCTACACAACTAGGTTTGGAAAGATATGGGGGTAAGGAAATGAAAGATGTTTAATGTTTGAGTAATCTATCATTTTAAGTGACCAGAAGCAACAAAACAAGACTGCACTGACCTTTGCAAAAGAGTAAAATTGATGACGGTCACGCTTGTGAAATAAGACAGTATTCCCTTGCAAGCACACTGGAAAATTTCAGGACAGCACAACAGTGAGTCAAAGCCATTTCCCAGCAACACTTTTATCCAATACTTGCCCTTACACCTTATAGGGCTTTCAAATTACACTCTGCTCTTGGCAGACAACTTACTCTCTTACTCACAACCCTCATCCAGATGTTTTCAAGCCATGATTTTACCTAAATTTGTCTCTTGGTCATATCATAATTCACTGCAAGGAAACAAAGACTGGAGAACCAATGGGCCTAAATAGAATTTATTTCCCAATTTAAGTCCTGCTCTGAAGACTGGAACAACCCGAGGCTTCCCTGCTACGCCATGGATCCAACAACAGCAGGATGACTTCTAAACCCAATACTCAAACAATGCAATGCCTTAAAGCGTTAACTTGTGAGTCGTACATGTTCTGTACTGTGCTGGCGTCGTGGCGAACACTGCCATCATTGATGCCTCACCTCTGAAGTGTCCCTGGCATTCTCGCAAAACAAGACGAACCAAATCTTTTGGCAATGCCGTGAAGAATTGAGCCAGAAGCTGGCTGAGCAGAAAACAAAAAAGCTCCTTCACGTAGCCAATGGGCTTCAGGAGGACAGACAAAGAGCACTTGAGCACTGACTCGTAGTGCTCACTGGAGCAGTGCTGGAGCTCAAAGGCATGACTGAAGCCAGGGCACACATGAAGAGGAAAGGGTCAGGCCCTGTGGGGGATGTCACACTGGATGGTCTTTGAACTTACACTTGATGACATCTCATCTTTGTCACCAAGCCATTGGAGACTGAGAGGGTGTGATGTCAGGGTCTACATACTGTTTCAAACATCTCCAAACAATGTTGGAAAGATAATAAGAGTAAAATAAATTACATTTATAATGATATCACTGCAGCAAAAGTGCATTAAGAAATGCAATGAAAAAATAAAAAAAAAGGAAACCTGATGTTCTCTTGATCCCAAAAATATTGCACATCCTTTGGGCGATTAATCATTTCCTTTGGGTCAACAAAGCAGACATTACACAGACCTAAACCATCATCGACTGCAGCTGTGAGGGAAGTAGCCACAGGTGTCCCCTGAAGCTGAGAAAAATTGCAATGAGCAATAGGAGTCTCAGAGTATGCTCCAGCTGGTACACATGCTAGGACGGAGAACATACTAGAACATTTAAAAGAAATTAACTTCATCAGACTATTTCTGAATGTAAGAGAATTTGTGGATATAAACTTTATTTAGTACTCATCATTTACTGCCATTGTGTGATTGTTGGTTTTATCTGATAATCCTCATGGGAAAAAGTCACTCTCTCTGCTCATGAACTCAAACTTGACCGATGTATTGAGGTCTAATCCAGGAGTTAAAAAGCTTTTCACAAACCCAACTTAATTAGGCTTATATGGAGGCAAATTAAATGGCTCTTTTATTCACACATTAATGGGAAATTCCTCTGTGCCTAATCACTTATTCATTACTGCAGCCACTGAATGCAGATATTAAGTGGGCTTTAATCCATAAATACAGTGGGGTCTAAAAGTCTGCTATTCCTAGTGAACTTTTTTTTAATAAATGTACTACAATGTTTAATTACATTTTGTAACATTTGCATTTGGTTATTTGATTGATTACCTAAATATTGTACTTCTGCAATACATCGAAAACTATTTTCCACCTTAAAACCTATTTAATACATAAAAAAAAAAAAAGTAATGTCCATGTAAATAATACAATACAAATGCTGCCCATTTTTTCCACTCTTGAAGAATCTGTATGCATTTTGTGAATCTGTATCATTACTGAACGACAGCAGTATGGGTTTACTCAGCCCTTCAGGTTCAAGACCGCCCTGAACTGAAGAACAAGAGAAATTCCACCACTCCTTCTAGAACAATCCGGGTATTGATGATAAAAACTGTGGGGCTCCCCATTGTGAGGCTGAATAGACATACATTTCCGTCCTGCTCGGATCAAACTGTCTCAGGCACAATCACACAATCCACAATCAAGATCTCCGCAAATATCAAGCACAGCTTTCAAGTTATCAGACAGGGACATTCAATTCCACTTCCTCTGTCTTTAACAATCCAAAGTCATACAGACACGTGCAGTCATACCTTCACCAAATGCATTTTTTCCCCCCTTCCACATAGTGTCCTACCCAGCTGCAGCCTTGTTTAGCCCCACCCACTCAGAAATCTCATTGGTCTAAAAGCTTGCTCTACACCTATAATATCTCTGATTTTGCATTTAGTATGAAAAAAGATTACACATTGGGCCAAATTAGAACAATTATTATATGGACAACACCCTTTGTGGTGATCTGAGATTATGTGCGTTGTTTAAGCTCACAGTATCTTTAGATATAAGTCTGATCCTTTGCTGTAAACAGACACATTAGAATGTAATTTAAGGATGTAAACCAGAACTGAGACTGTGACCAGGACAAGAGGAGTTATGAGGGGGGTGGTTAACAGTCTAAACTGATTGGAATGAGCTTCCGCACACAATGACACTAGTTTGAGAGGGGGTCAAGCAGACCAAAAGAGAGGGGGAACATCTGTAAAATAATCAAAAGCAAAGGTAACAAATAGAATGGCAAAGAGAAAGAGATAAAACACAGAAGATAACATCTAAGACTTTAAAGAAGGGGCCAATCTGATGAAACTTCGTGTAGCTAACGCAAGGTTCATTTTGGTTGAGCGAATACTGCTCTCATTAAAAAGTAGATAAGGAGTAACAATGAACAGTAAAGGAAAAATGCATTAATCCAATTTATATCATGATATCATGAAGCAAATCACATGATTTATGTTATAAGAAGTCATTGTTATGTAAAAACAAACTGTACGTTTCAGAATTCAAAATGTCATCCACATCAAAAGATCATGGGTTTGATTGTAAAAGACTTTTCTGCCATTACAAAAGGGGGAGATGTAAATGGTAATGCATGGCTTTACATTTAAAGCATGCTCTCTGAAGGAGGAGAGGAAGTTCGTGAAACACCACTGTGCGGTTCAGTGTGGCTTAACTGGTCATTATGAAAGATGAGAAAAGGGCTCAGGCAACACGCTGAAGCTTGTGTGTTAGCCACAAAAACACAGGTCTTGCTAACCTACTATTCCATTCGATTCTATTTAGTACGATTTTTAAGGGAGTTCTACTCCGCAAAGACACATTCAATTAAATTTAAATTAATTGAAAATTGAATTAAAAACCCAAAAACGATTCAGCAAAGAATTCAGAAAAATAATTAATAACTGACTTAAGCATTTAAAATGTTACTAAATTTTATAGGTCAGTTTCCCGAACAGGGTTTAAGACTAGTCATAGATTAAAATAAATGCTAAGAGCTGTCTAAACTGGAAAAAGCTTGGACTGAGATATCTTAAAATACATTATTCTCATTGTTTGGTCTTAAAATGCTCACAGACAATGCATTTTTGTAAGACATGTTTCTAAAAATACTTAAATGTCCTAAATTAGCAAAGGTCTAGTCCTGGCTTAATCTAATCCCTATCCGGGAAACCGGCCCTATACGTTTAACAATGTTTTCGGTAAATACACTAAACGACACATTTTGTTCATCTTAATTTTGACCCCTCACAGTGTCAAAGCATTTCCGCTGTTCTCTCCCCTTTCGCATAAACAAATGTTGTTCTACATTCTGTCCTTCTAAAGCCAAGCTGAACCACATTCTTTATGGTTTAGACCTATGGCTTGAATTTAAACCAGCACCAGACAGATGTGTGCATTGTGCTTGTGACGCTATATATCAATATATTTCAGAATGAGTCCAACACTGAAAAGTGAATGAAGAAAAGCAGCTGCTGTCCAAAGAGACAGCCATAAATCTACTTTAAACCGAGCGTGAGGAGAGACAGTGACCGAAGCCTTGAGACGTTAACACATCGGCCCTGAAAGAAAGACTAAATTCAGAAACCGAGGGGGGGGAAAAAAAAACTAATGATTGAAGAGATACTCTACAACCTTGAGGTTTCACTCCCACTGGAGTTTTCAATGCCTGCTAAGCAGTTCCTCCTTAAACAACGTGGCCAGCTTTTGATTAGAGTGAGTGTAAAGAAAACACAAAAACCAAAACAATATCTTTGTTAGGAATGCCAGTCTAATGAAGAAGAGGGACTAGTTCTCAAAGGACTTGTGCGTGCTTGCTTGGCAAGATGGAGGGCAAAAGATTTAGCCTTTAAAAGTGTCAAACCCATTTATTTGTCCGCCGAAGGTAAATCCAAGTTTTATGGGGGAAATGACTAAACTGAAAAGCCCTTTGAAATGGAGAGGCCGTTGACAAGTCTCCTTTCTAAAGGAGGCGCTGCCAAGAGGCCCGGCTCTGAAAATCACATCACATTAACATGGATAGTCTTGTTGGTATGCAACTGTCACATGGCCCCAATTAAATCCTCTTAAAACAAACACCAAATAACCCAGAATCACAAACTAAACACTAATGCGCAGGTCCCATTGTGTGTGTGTCATTGTGTGTGTGTGTGTGTGGGGGGGGGGGGGGTGTTCTGCCCATTCATAAGTTTCAAAGGTGAGATCCACATCTTTGCAATCAGGGATTCCATTCAGTATTGACATTCCTGGGTTAGGAAGGAAAAAAAAAAAGAAGAAAAAAAAAAAGGTGGAGCGCTTTGCCAAAGGCCATACTATGGATTCACACCTTTCAGCTTACCTTCAAGCCCTATTGGAGATGTTTGAGGTGATAAAGACCTGCGACAATTGAGCTACAGCTCTGTTAAAACAAAAGAAAGATGCATTCATTCAACTAAGCAGTAAATGGAGTCTCAGGCCCCAGGCTGACTGGCTCGCAGGGGACGACAGTAATTCACAAAGCTGTTTTCAAGACGAAGACAAACTCTGAATAAGTGGCTGTGTTATCTAAACAAATCTGAAAGCTTTACTGTCGCGAGTTTACTGCTGAGCGAATGTTTTAATCATGGGTAAATTGATTATAAGCCATTCTTAAATGTCATGGTAGTGGTTGACATATAGCAGAGAGAAGTTTACGGTGCGGGAAAACCAAGCTCTGTTTTTGGCATCCCCCCACAAGAACAAGAAATTGGATTTGAGTTATACACAGTATGTTTGGGACTGCCTCTTTTAGTGGAGCTGAGGGAAAGCGTTGGTCAGTTCACAACAGTCCTCTGTCATTATGGAGATCCATTTCTCAATAGATGACCATTACACAATATTCCTATCAAATAACGTCTGGAACTATTTCTGCAACCATATTCATGTATTACTAAACACACACTCATACACATATATACACGCATGCACAAATAAGTAAATAAACAAATAAAATTGCAATAATATTATGGTTAGTTTCATTATTAATAAAATACATTCTAACTACTGCAACCACTGAAAATTATTTAATATGTAAATTTATTTACACTCTATATTTTTAAATGGTTTCCAGGCAGAAAATTATAATTTCATACATTACAGTATGAGAATTAGTGTAGATTTTTGCCATGTAAATACCACAGTGAAAAACTAAAATGAATTTTAATGGATGATGGATGCTCTAATTACAGTTACAAATTACCTGCTTCTACCATCTGATCGTGGTTCTATCTCATTATAAGTGCTGTTGGATCTCAGGGCTGCGTTTGACACAACTTCTCTTGAATAGACTAAAAGAAAATTCTATTGGCGTTACCGGAAGCATTGTTCAAATCATACTTATCTGACCGCTATCAGTTTGTAGCAGTGAATAAAGACGTATCATATCAATCAAAGTGCAGTATGGAGTACCTCAAGGCTCAGTACTAGAGCTGTTACTTTTTACGCTTTACATGTTACCCTTGGGAGATATTATCAGGAGAAACAGTGTTAGCTTTCACTGTTATGCTGATGATACTCAGCTCTATATTTATTTGGAATTACCACATAGCTGACATAAAAAATTAAATGACAAGTAACTTCTTACTGTTAAATTCTGACAAAACAGAGGTGTTAATAATAATCTAGACCACTGCCTAACACTTGATGGCTGCTCTGTCAGTTCTTCTTCATCAGTTAGGAACCTAGGTGTGCTGTTTGATAGCAA
>JAUMHP010000041.1:13043389-13074063 GCA_032361065.1 Enteromius trimaculatus | reverse complement strand
ACACACACTCCCAACACACATTTCAGTCCAAACAGCTTGAAAAAGTGCATGTACCACCGTATGACCCCTTTAAATAATGATCCTTCCCTGTTCATTGTCGCAAATCAATGACGCAATATACACGCTATCCTCTGTTTCTGCCTATGGATACTACGGCAACACCGGAGGACAAATGCGGAAGTGGTAGTTATTTACTGTGCATTTTGATGTCATGGATTATGATTACACTCTCCACAATCCCCAAAAAGCGTAGATGTATACAAACTGAGGCGTTCCCAAAATGGAGAGAGCGTCACGCAAACCTCTCATGTGCATTTAATTAGAAACAGTAGTAGAAACAGTAGAAGTAGTAGAAACAGTGGCCACAAATAAACCAATGTATAGGTATAACTGGTACTGTATACTGAAATAGCGGAAATGTGTTTAAAAATCATATCATTGTTAATGAAAAAAAATTAGATTGTGATACATTTTGATTTTTAATTATTGTCCACCTTTAAGCAATAAGGTGTCAGACTATTTACATCAAGAGGCTCAAATATAATAAAGCGGACAAGTGTGATATTACAAACACCAGCACCATAACACCACTGTGTTCATTTCCAGTGGGGTTCAGCAATCAGCTGACAACTTCCTGTCTGTCAGCCTCAGCTGTTCCCTTAATAAAACACAGTGAAAAGAGCCAGCCATCAGCGGGACTGCTGATAACAGCCATTACAAGAGCAAAAAAGATACAGCACAGATTCAAAGGGGATAGTTGCTCTTTTCAAAGGGTCCTTCTCCAGAATGATAAGAGGAAGGAGACATCTCTCTATCTCTCTACTTTAATAGACAAAATCACCCAAAGTCAGTCGCTCGTTGCTCTCATCACAGCTGTAGCTGTTGGGTAAAGGTTTTGAAGATTTTCATCAAAGATTTTTTTTGGGGGGGGGGGGATCATGGCGATTGTTTAGTCTGAACCAGCATGCTTTCCAGAAGAGTCAAGACATGTTTCTGGTTTTAAATTATACGACAGTATGAAGTACTGAACCAACCTTGTATCCCTAAGACTATATAAAAAGGTTGATCAAAAGCTGAATAAAGAATTTACTCCAATGTAAACATTGTTGTTTTTTTTTTTTTTTGCTTTTTTTTTTAAGGTTCACAAAGCTACAGCTATAAGGGTCGTTAGAGCATGTCACAATAAAATATTTACGATGACCAATTTGGCTTTATGACCAAAAAATGTTTTTGATGGCAGAATGGTGGAAAAACTGTACAATGTGCAATTGGTTTTTGACTACATTGTTTCCTGTGACAGATGGGTTTGGCTCATCCCTGCACAATCTCAGAGGAAAGTGAATGTGGGAATGTAGATTAAAATGTCAACATTTAAATATTTAAATGTAAAAAAAAAAAAAAAATGTCAAGGAGCTTAAGTGTTGTGTTTTCTCCCATTCATTTTTCAATGAGTGGTCACTCTCTTCCTCCTCCTCATACTGTCTTTGGCTGTGTGAAGGCTCAGGAGAGTATGCTAGGCATGCTAATGAGCACAAACTTGAAAATGCTGTTTGGTGCCAGGCAGAACGTCAAGCGCATGCTATACTAGCAAACTCTGAGGACAAAAAAAGAATGGAAGTAAGTCAGCTTAGTTCAGTCTGCCGGGACTAAATTTGGCCCTGAAAACTAACTGAAAGTAGACGGCCACAAGACAGCTGCTACAGCTAAAACAAGGCTGTAGGAAAGCACAGGGAAAGTATCCAGACTCTCAGGACAGAAAATGGCAAAGGCAGGCAAATAATGACATGACTGATCCTACTTTCTTAAAGTATGATTGTTCCACAACATGAACAACAGTTTTTACAATCAGCTCCAGTAGACGCATTCTTTTCAACTTTGCAATGTCTTGAATTGTAAATGACATCCCTCAGCAAGAAGCTTCCTGTTTCGCTAGCAGCAGAAAGATACAGCTGAACCAAGATATTATTTGGTGACATCTGGGAAGCAGTCAACACTGTAATATATTGTTCTTACTCTGCATATTTTCAATGGACGAAAAGGAAAAAACCCTTCCAGACTGAATAGTGTAATGACATGGCCAGACAGGAGCGAGGAGCTTCAGCAGACCCTGAATGTTAATTACTAACCTCTGACGCTATCATCTGACAGTTACAAGATCCTTAACACTACCGGTGCCTCGTCTCTGCTTATCTGAGAACAAGCTGATACGAACAAAAGGCCAACTCCATCTCACACCAAAACATGTCAATGAACCATCATTTCTGACTTTATAAGGAAAACGTCCAGCAGTGTTTAAAATTTGGGGACAGTAACACTTTTATTTAGCAAGGATTCATAATTGATCAAAAGTGACCAAAAACACTATGTTACGAAAGATGTAGATTATGGTCTTTTAATATAAAAAAAGTGATTAATCGCATCCAAAATAAAAATTTGTTTATGTATGTGTGTATACTGTGTTTATTCATATATATATATATATATATATATGTGTGTGTGTGTTATGGAACATAGATACACTCATGGAAAAAAAAAAAATCAATAAATAAAAAAAATTATAATATATAACAAAAATATATAACTAATATATAACTCTTGTCAACATTGATAAGAAATGTCCCTTGAGCACCAAATCATCATATTAGAATGACTCCTGAATCATGTGACACTGAAGAATAAATAGCTGCTGAAAACTCAGATTTAGGAATTATATAAAAAAAATTACTTGTATACATATATAAAAATAAGAAAGCTGTTATAATAAATTGTAATATGAATTAATATATTACCGTTTTACTGTATTTTTTTAATGAAAAAAAAAAAGTGTACAGTCCCCACTGTAATCTGAGATTAAAATGTACTTGGAACCTGCAAATAAATAGTTTTAGAATATGATTTTTACAACATATAGATTCAGATTATGCATTCCAATATTATAAAACAATCAAATATTGGCAGATAAATTAGCCAGTGTAATATCTTATTACCAATAATCCATCATATCAGCTCTAGCATTACACGAATGTGGTTAAATATGTAGTGTTTAAATATTTGTTTCAGCAGAAACTCAGTATTTTCTAAGGTCAAGGCGGCATGTTGTACAAAGCCCTTAAATCCGTCTTGAACCCATCCATGTAATAATGAGAGAGAAGGACTACAGAGAGCTGAACTTCATTTCCACATGATGAGTGATCGCTGATATCAACAGTATCAAAATGACCTATAGGAGCAAACGGAAAACCTGGCTTTTGGATTCATCAATTACAAACAACTAGGGCTTTTCTACAAAAGCAATTAAATCCATACCGCACATCGCCAATACTGCTCTGTGATCCTCTGGTGAAAAAAGGAGGGTGCTTTGGAATTAAACGGGGTCAGAAGTCAATGACGGGCCAGTGAGACAGGGAGTATGGGCGTAGGGGTACAAGTCAAGAGTGCCCTGAGGGCACCACAACCTGTAGTATGGCATGTTTCAGCATGTAGACAATCTATCAGATCCGAAGGCAATGACTAAATGAAATCTTACGGGTCACATTACGGTCAGTGACATTCCTGAGTGGACACATCCCTAAGTGTAGGTAATGCATAACTGGAATGTATACCTAGTTAATTTCACGACAGAAAGGATTAATAATGCACAAGAGACACAGCATCAGTGAAAGTTCAGAAACACCTGTAAAAACATGCAGAAAACATGACGTTATAAAGAAAGCTAATTTAATCAAACCTTCTGTACCAAGGGTCCAAAATTAACTTTCTTGCCAATAATCAATGAATTAGGAAGATTTTCCAGCCAAAAATGTTTCTCAATGGCTATGAAATTGTATTTTGCTAATTTTTAAATCTACTAAATAAAAATCTCTTTAAGAACAATAAAAAAGAACACATTTCATGTGCAAATATTTTTCTATGCAAGTTTTATTTTGATTAGTGCCGTCAAACGATTGGGATTAATAGCATTCAAAATGTGAAAAGGTTTTTCTTTACACATTATATGTGTACTGTGTATATTTATTATGCATATATAAATGCACACGCATGTATACATCTAAGAAAAAGGTTACATTTAGATATGATACAATTTATAGTAATAGAAATATTCATATAAATATTTGTAAAATGTATGTGTGGGAATTTATATATGCATAATAATCATACACAGTACACATATATTATGTAAAGACCTTTACATAATATATGTAAACCTTTTCTTTGGATGCGATTAAGTACGATTAATCATTTAACAGCACTGTTTTCATGCATTAGAAATAATAAATTAGTATATTTTAGTTTATAATCCTGCTTGCGGTAACATCTCGAACTCAAACACTTTCCGGCTTCTCGCACTTCCCCTCCCTCGGGGACAACAGCGAAGGATGGACACAACGCCCTGGTGACATCCATTGATGCTGAAGAAACGGTGCTCTAATTTGCCGAAACTGAGCACTTTGCCACCTGCCCCCCCCCTTCAAGTCGCTCCCGGCCCTTCAATTTACTCCCAACGGCAGGAATGTTAAGTTTCAACTTCAAAGTAAACAGAGATGAATGGACTACAAACACAGGCCGTGGTTATGCTTTTAGAGTGTAAATTTGGTGTTTAACATCTCATCCAGATGAAGACTTCTCTAAGACGGGGCAATGAAGTTGAGAGTAAGTTCTAATTAAGAATATTCAGTTTGAAAAAGAGAGCCAGGAAGAGAAGAAAGAGGGGATGGAGGGAAGTGAGAGAGAGGAAAAACAAGCAGACTGAAAGGTGGGGGGTGTATGAACAGACAAGTAGGAATAACCAAACAAAAAGACTAATCCAGTTACTGGATAACCCTTCCCCCATGTAAAGAAAAGAAGACAAAGGGGTTTTGTGAAGTAGAACTTGAAGAGGGTGGGCTAGAGATAGAGGGGGAGCACTGGCCCATGCCTCAGATCTAAAGATAGGACCCTGACATCCACTCACACGCATACACGGCTGAGGCTTCTCCGGTGGGACGGTGCTTCATTCAAGAGGCTTAAGCAGAGAGCAGCCATTCAAGACATTCCTTAAGCGGCTATACCTTTTTACTTTAATAAGCTGCTTGGTGGCCTTCCCTTCATCCTTACTGCCCTCAAATACGCTGAAGACAAGTCTGTACGGTTTTATGAGTGTGGAAGAAACCACGTACAAAAAGAAAGAGTTCAGTGGTTGTTTTAAGATAAAAAATAATCTTTGATATTCTGGCAGTCATAGACAAAAGAGCACAGTGAAGTACATCCGCTTTCAAGATTCTACGATTATACATAAACATTTCCAGACAGACGACGAGGAACTGGACTGAATGTGTGTATGTGCATAATACACATAGATGAGCTCTAAATCTTATTGTGCATGTAAATAAGAGCAGATATTTACCTGACAATTTTGTGCTGTCAAACAACAAGTTTTTGTTTACATAACAGAAGATATTTTATGTATATATAATTGCACGTGCATGCTTGCATGCATATAATGTGATATATTATATTACAATATATTTTGGATGTGATTAATTGTTTGACAGCATGAATATAATAATAATATAAATGATTACAAAATATTTTTATATTTTATAAATATAATAAATAATATTAAAATAATATGATATTCTATTTACCCTGAAATTAACTTATTAATTAAATGTCAAAAAAAAGTCAAATCCACAGCACATAGCATCAATTGCGTTTATAGAAAGTTGAGTTTACGGTTAAAAAAATTAAAAAAATACAAATAAAAGTAAAGCAGAGATTGATTATAGAACAATACAGAAGACGTGATCATATGAATGAACAGAGCAATGCATGATGTCCCTTTCAAAAAAAAACAAACCCCAAAAAACGTCTCTCAAGGGTTTGTAGCACTCATTACCACATCAGCCCTGTAACTAGCATTCTGGCTAATTACCCAACACAAAGGCAGGAGGAATGTCACAACAGAGTGCAGAATTTGCTTTGTTTTTCCTCAGGAGGAGATCGTGTTTGGACAGGGGAGACAAAAGGAAGTGACTGCTGAGACTCCGATTACAATCGTGGCTCAATGTTTCTCTGGGTGCCGGAAACCATACTGACCTTTGGTCAACAGAGTGTGTGTGTGTGTGTGAGACTTTGTAAGACCTGCTTTAAAAAACAAGGTCAGAAATCCTTTAAAAATCGGTGGTATTTTAATTGAATATACTACGCCAATGGGGTCACCTTTACTAATAAAGAAGCTCTTAACATTTATGGCTGTGTAAACAACAGCTAAATGAACTTTGGATGTGATGTGACATATTACTGATTCATGGGTTGGAGGCCTTTCCTTAAACAGTAGAGACGCCAGGCCTCCACCTGTCTGACTCTATAACGTGACTTGTATTCTGTCGTAACCTATTTCTGGATGCATAAAACTTACTTTGACAGATACGTGTTGCTAAACAAAAAGATGTTTTGATGAATGACTTTTATGCATGGTTGGCATGACAAATAATCTAAAAGGAATGTGTTAAGGAACTGTCTAAAAGCTGATACATGACTCATGCAATGAAACTGCAGGATCATGAAATAGTCTGGAAATCAAGTCTACATCGAAGGAGAAACAAATTTGGTAAGCCACATAATACCGGTAAGAAAAATACACATTTCATAGCTGTATTTTTTTTTTTTTTATCTTACCTTGAAAAATAAATGAAAACTATGGATCAAAAAAAGCCAAATAGTTCAAGAGTAAAACAATAAACTCGGTCATGGTTTGACAAGTGATTCTTTTTCTCTCGCTGAATAATCTGTCAGAAGATCAGCTGTTTAATATTCTGTCAAAAAGGGTTGAGTTTATTGTTCCACGCACTTCAGAAAAACATTACACAGAAAACCACAGGATCCAAGGTACGATGGACTAAAACAACTATTTGCCCACTCACAAGAGGAAAAGCAGCATTAGCGTGTTGTTTCAAGAACATGATATTTCCCCCAAAACAAGACGCTAATGGAAGCCAGATTTAACAATGGAGAGTTTGTCCTTTGAAAACACAATGAATTTCCTACTATATTAATATTGTATTGAACATTTAGCCAATTTTAACATTAGTTCAGCATTAATGCACTTACTGAGGTACTTGGCTTGAGAATGAACTTTGCATTAATTAGGCACTTCTGAAAGTATGAAAAATATAGTCTACTGTATCAACATGCCCAAGTCAAAATTATACATTAGGCATTACCACAGATCATCAAGTATTAGCTGATTTAAATTAAAGAAAAATAAAAACACAGCTAAAAATAATAATATCTAGATGTGTATTGACAGGCACAATCTTACACCGATTACAACCAGGGGAAAAAAACACAAGTCCATAAGCCAGCATCCTAACTTGTTGATTAAATTTTGGTTTTGCTTAAATTTGCACACCTGGATTTGTGCCATTTACCCCAATTGCACTTCACTAGTGGTATTCATCCTAAAATTCTGATGTAAAAACTGGAATAATCAGGTATATTAAATCTTACATTGTTATGCATGTCAAACAAGCTCCCAATATGTAACAAATCAACTTTTCCTGAACATTTTTTATGACACATTATAGTAGCATGCAATGGAAAAGGTTTGTCTTTAAACCCAGGAAGTAAGGTTGTTCACTCTCCCGATTGTAAACCTCATATTTTTCTCTACTTTCAAATCATGCTTCACTGTAAAAGCATGTGCTATCACCTATGCCCGAGGGAGGGTATTTTCATAAAGTATGAACCAGCTGTGAAGCGTACACTGCCAGCTCTTTTAACCATCCGCTCAGAGAGAGCATGATGTGCTGGAAGAAATAACCAGGAATAATAGATACACTAAATTTTTCCCCATTGTGTTGGGACAACACTCCTGTTCCCATCTGGCTATTGAAGCTCTGTTTACGTGTGAAAACAGCTGTATTTGTCAACTGACAATCTGCAAGGAAGCCGAGAGATCGGATTCACACCTCAGTACTTGGATGCAACGCTTTGAAGCTTCAGAAGAACTCTTTGTTGGAAAATAACAGAGCAAGGGCCTGACATCGGATATGTTTTGAAAAGCATGAAAATCTGTTTCATGACCTTTTGTGGAAAAGTTAACAAATGTCTAATCTTAAATGAAAGACTTGTGGCTTGTAAATAATTTTAAAATGCATTGATGTGCAAAATGCCACTCGATGGCAGAATTGTATATTATATGGCTTATTTTAAGGCCTAATTTAAAAACAAACCGCATAAAAAAATAGGCTGATAATACAAGCACATTTACAAGGCCTTTCAGGCTAAATGCCAGATGAACTGGTTGACCTATATCTCACATTTCAGGTCATATCAGAGCACTAACATTATTATGCTGGCATCAAGCTGAACAGCTTGTGTTTATTGGAGCCTTTTCCGGCTTATGATAGCATTCTGCGAATGACAGATTCGATACATAACCACCACACGGTCTTATTCCACTCGTGCATTAGCACAAGTTCGAACCATCACATTTACAGCATGAACTGCATTTCCCTTACAAGTCTAGACTCCAGTTCAAATGAAGGGGCAAAACAATTAAGAATAATGATTAATTGTATGATTAATTTTGACAATATAGTGCTGACACAAAAGAAACAGTGTCATAAAATTGGAGGTTAATGCATGTTGTCACCAGTAAAGCCTTTAATAGGGTGTCCAATTCGAACCTGCCTACATGCCCAATCAAAAACATTTGAGAAGAGAAATCCAAAGCTGAATGCTGCTTACAGGTGGAGCTGAGAGCATTGAGTGCACAAAGCCTCAAGGTATTGAAAGACCAAGGACGAATAATGTATATCCTGTGTGTGTATGTGTGTGCGTGTAAAAAGGTGAGAACAAAGTCCAGGGAGGCCAACTGTGGAAAATTTCAAGTCTTTCCTGAATGCACACATCAAATCAACAAGACTCATTCAGCTTTGTTTGGGAAAAACAAACAAAAGTAGTGTGTACACGCAAACTTTTTATTGGTTTGCAAAATATTTATTGGCTGATTATTATTTTACTGATTTATTGGTATTAGTAAAAAAAAATTAAAAAGTCATGCTCACTACCGTGTGTTTTTTTTTGTTTTGTTTTGTTTTTTCAGCTCCAATGAATATTAATGACTCTCATATCTCTAATTTACTGAATTCAGAAACATATTCTCCAATAATTTGAAGGATCTACCTTAAACATTTGGGAAATTCTCTAGAAAAAAAGAAAAACCCTTTCTTAAGAAAATATTTCTCAAGAACCCAAATAAGAAGAGTAGAACAGTGGCATGTCGAAATTACCCATCTCACAGATAGGCTTATTTATGTCAAACTAGCGTTAAATCTCTAGACCTTAACTTTTAACGGGGTCCAGTCATTTGTTAAGAGCACTAATCAGTGATGGCAAGAGCAGCATAGGTGGCCCCTGAGGGTTCATTCCACTATTTCACAGTCAAACGGGCACAAAGGACAACACTCTCCTAAACGACACCTTAATCACAGCTCCTCGTCTGATGGCTCCAATCGCTGGCACCACAGACCCAGTGTGGGCTCTTTCATTACACGTTTGCACAATCTGGAAAGGACTAGTTGCTCACAATGGCTTTATCACCAGGAAATGAGGGAGATTCTGCACTTTGTCCAGCTTGGGTGGTCCGAAGCTCAAATCTTGCCCCTGGCTGTACAATTAGTCATTGCTTTCTTAGAATAGCGGCATTGCCAAAGTGTGGAAACAACAAATTAGCTTGGATTACGTTTGCTATAGTGATGCAATTCCAAACTAATTCAATGTCAACTGCCAATTTTCGTCTCTGAAGAGAAAAGCAGCAACCGACCCGATGACAACTGGAGTAAAACAAAATCGTGCAGTTACATGAAAAGCTCGACTACAAAGCTTTCATAAACACAAGTTTCCCACACTGAGATCATACCTTCCAGAGAATAACAATAGGTTCGAACCAGATAGCATGCTCTTCTTTCCAACCCCCTACAGTTAGATTGGTATAATTTGGACCATCTGGTCCCCCTTCAGAAATGACAAGTTCTTTGATGGAGTTAGGGGGGGAAAAAGTGCCTCTGAGGGATGAGAGACGAAGACCCCAGAGCGCAGCAAACATTCGGCTGTTCAGTTTCCCACACTGCGACCACTCGTCATCTCCTCTCTTATGAGAAACCAAGAGAGAGAGGATGAGACAGGAAGGGGACAAAGAGAGGAGGCTGAAAGCAACTTCATCTCTCAAGAATTTGGCTCTTGTCAAGCAAACCAAGTTCAAACTTCTTAACATACTGTAAATGCTCATTAGCTCCAAGTAAAACAAGCTTCTTCTTGACACATAAATAACCGTCTGTACGAATCTTAAAGGAAGGCGACATAAAAAAGGCCATATTGTGTTCTGAAGAGTGTGCGGCAGAATTTTCCCAGATTTAAACAATTTAGAGGCAGATGTTTTTCCAGCCCTTTTCCATGAAAACAGAAGTGAAAACAAGGACAGCTCCTGATAAATGCACAAGAACAGCATATGACTTCAGTGGCGTTACAAACTCAAAACAGGAGAAAAATGAGCTCTTTCATTTTCATTTCAAGTTGGAAATTGAAGATGACACAGGCATCGAAAACAATATGATGCCGAGTAAAATGCAAGGCACGGATGAACAGTTTGCAGAGGGAGGAAATAGGGCACGATAAGGGCCATTCACAAGCTCAAGTTAATGAATCACTCATTGCTGCAGTTTATCAGATGAAAGGAAATTCACACCCTCCACAAATACTCCCTAGAGTCTTCTGCAAAAAAAACTTTCTCAAATGCGCTTTGCAAATTCAAGAAGTTGGAAGTAATGGAGCAGTAGAATGAAGAACTTTTTTTTTTCTGCTGTGTTCTTCTATCCATGCTGCAAAACAATACACCACAAACACTTCACAGGTATAATTCTATATCAATACAGTCACATTCAATACAAGACATGTTAATCTACTTAAATATCTGAATAGCAGTCAATCAAAAGGATTCACAAAAATATACATACATATTGAACTTACTTCAAATCACATTTTTCATGATTCACGATTTTTCTCCTGATTCTTTTTCAAGTTGGTTTTTAAAACTATTTTGCAAATTACAGAGATATGGCAAAAATAAAATTTTATCATGATTCTTTGTCATTGATTTTACTATTTTGCAAGTTGTCTGAGCAGTACAGACAAATTATTTTGCCTTTTTTATTAAAAACAAAGACTTTCAAGGTAACAAAATACATTATAAAATAAAGAAGGGCAGATATTTAGGCCAAAATGAGCAAAGATAAAAATCGTTGTCAATTTGTCTTTGTTATTTGAATAGATACACATTCTAAACATAATACGAATAAAACAAACCGTGCTTTTATTTTTCAGGAAGAGTAGGTGTATTCAGCAGTATTGAAAGGTGAAACACTATATACTTCTACACTACATCCATCATTTACTCACTCTCAGCTCGTTTTTATCTGAATAGGTTTCTTTTTTCTTATGAACATTGTATTAAATTCAATGAGGACCAGCTACTGCTTGGTTACTCAAAATATCTTATTTTGTGTTTAGCACAAGAAAGAAATTAATACAGGTTTGGGACAACATGTAAGTGAGTAAATAATGACACAATTATCATTTTTGAGTGAACTATCCCTTTAATGACAAGCGGCTGCATGATAAGTTCACACGCATCACTGGCACGTTTTTCTCTTGATTGTTTACTTTTACTTTAGACACAAGTCAAAAAATATCTTAGTGGTAAATATCTTCGTTCAGTAACTGGGCGCTAGTTGACAGGTTTTTAGTGTGCGCGCGCTTCAGGAAAAGCGCATCCGGACAGCACACATATGAAATGTTTAATCAGCAAGACTTTAAAGTGAATAATGTACTTTTGTGATTGCAAATAAGTGCAGTGTCCGGTGAGTGTAATACAACCACCGAGTTAACACTGATGTGAGTGTATGTCGTGTTGTACAGCATATTGAGACGGAGATGAGAAAATAGCACAATACTACAATATTCCTTAAAAAGTAGATAGTGAAGAATTTTTTATCATCCACGATCAAAAATCGTCCTATCGCCCACCCCAACTAGTGAGTTAGCTGTTTGAGGTCACAAACAGCTGATGTGTAATACGTGTTTTGTCAGTAAAGCCGGTTCTGTATCAGTGTAAATGCCATCATGTGTGTGAATTCACATTAAGCCGTATTTTGGCATTTACCATTTATGTTTGTAATCCCTCTGGGCTGTGTCTGAAAAGTATACCAATTTTTAAAAAAGGCAGCATCAACAATTTCTAATTAACCTGCCCATTCTTTAAACCACAACATTATATCTATTTGCCTGTACAAGTTAAGATGCATATGTCTGCAAGTCTTTATTAGCCGGTGTCTGGGTGATGATTCACATTTCTGTCTCACATCATTTTTGAGGCGTGACAGGCCAGCCAGAACTGGTTAATAAAGAACAAGTGTGGGACATTCAGAAATGTTCAGCAGTAAATCTACTCTCCTCATCTCTTCTCGCCCCCCTGAATCTGCTAGGCCAGGCCAAATCTCCACGCTCTCCCAGGACTCAGCAGTGTCAAGTTAAGACATGCCTGCTTCCGCCTCGACCATCCCGACGAAGGCAGAATAAACATGAAAGCCATCAAAGGCAGAGAACATAAAATAAAAGCTTATGGCTGGGACCCAGACTGCTTGTGGGTTCCCACCTACGGAGTCACTTTGGGAAGAAAAATAAATAAATAAATGGAAGAAAAACAACAAATCAACAATTGTGAATCTTCACAGCGATTCTGCCTTCAGTTCTCAGCGTGGTGCATAACAAAAGAAAAGTGTCCACTTCAACCCATCAAAGCTATGTATTTGTGAGAAAATTAATTACTGCATAAAAGCACTTGCAAAATGCATATTAAAAATGATATACACTCTTAAAAATACAGGTGCGTAGAAGGTTCTTCACAGCGATGCTATAGAAGAACCAAATTTTGCTTCAACAAGGAAACATTCAGTCAAAGGTTCTTTAAAGAACCTTCTCTTTCTCACCTTTTTAGAATATGAAGAACCTTCTTTCACCGTGAACTACCTATGCAACCTTATTTTAAGTAAATGTATAATTTACATTAACTTATAAATACTACGATAGAAACATTTATTAAATAAATTAAAAATAAAAACGTGGCTCAACAAACTAGTTAATTTCGTTGAAGGTGCAAAATCAGGATGAAAAGCATAAAATATAACATGGCTGTCAGTGTCACGCTTTTTTAATGACACTGATTCAAATGCAAAATGCCTTAATCAACAAGAGCAGATAAAGTGAATCAGAAGAAAAGGTGTCTGACTGAAAAGGCCCGTTGTAGACCATGTGTTAACAAATGGCTGCTAATTAACCGAGTGTATGATAGGAACATTAAAACCCAAATCACTTCCTCTTCTATTATCTAAATGCAAATGTCTTATTGACACCCTGATTACAGCTCATTAGACATGCTTATTACTTGCATTTGGGCATATGCCTACTGATATAGCTGAATCTAATTGGGAACGAAAAGTTACAGACGTCACAGCTTGCTGAGAGTCTACTAATTGGTTACATTACTGCTCTTTTCCCACAGGCAGAAGAACCTCCTCCTGCAACCCACATCGTTCTGCCTACGCTGGAAGAAATTCAATGATTTGCGCAATATGAACAACTTCACCGCCCAACAGAGCGGTCACTCAATGCCAGATCTAACAGAGGGTCTGTATTATTGCCTAAAAAAGTGATTCTGAACCCAAAGTATGTATCTTATATGCTCTTCTTATGAGGTTAGGTTTCTCCATAACTTAAGAACAGTAATGTTTGAGCTGTATTTAATAGATAATGATTCTTGCTAAATGAAATCTAGTGTATGAAAACAGTACAATACAACAAAAAGTTCAACAATGAAGATTAGAAGCGTGCAGCTTTATTATTCCCTGAAGCTATGAAATGTGAGTGATGACTGAGCTATGACTCGCTATAATGCAGAAAACTAGAATTTCCAGATGCTTTAGATCTGAGCAGACTGTAAAAGTGGACAGATCATGTGATCTTTAAAGTAAGTTATTAGCACATATTTAATAGTTCATACTATTATTTATTTATGAGACACTGCATTCCATGCATTGTTTTATTTTAACTGCATATGCTCACGGCTTACAACAAGCCTCATTTGTGCATTAAATATTATACATTATATTATCTAATAATATGCTGCATATTTTTACAGGATTTATTACATCTTGATTTAAAAAGTTAGCAAATTGCACACTTTGCATTTAACATTTATCAAATGCTGTAGAGGTACTGTTTATGTTACCTACTAGATACAATTGTAAAATGTTACCTGGTTATACTAAGTTTATAGGCTACTTACGAGTTTATTACTACTTTCTAATACGATTAATAATAGTCTAACAAATGGAATACATAGATAGTTGCAACTATCAACAGAAAGTGACTAATAAATGCATTATGAATAGTAACTAGTATGACTACAATGAAAAGTAACTAGTAAGGGTGGAATAAGTGGTAACAGCTATTGGTTAATACTCGGAATAACAGATCTCAATAAGATATATAGATGTCAATAAAAATTGCAATGCGATACCAGTGACAGTGAAATAGTTACTTGTCACTATCAATATTGACAAGTAGCAGATAAAATATAGTATGCAACGAATACACACTGGGAAATACTTAATGAATAGCTACTAAAGACACTAGGATGCTAACTTTAACTTTAAAAAGTGTTAAATCAATCAATGTCGCGACTAAACAAACGAGTATTTTGTGACTCTGACACGCAAATTGATGAGAATAGCAGAGAAAGCTGCTTACCCAGGTGAAGGGTCAGGTTGATGGAGTTTGGGTACTGGATGCCCGCTAACATAGTCTGACTTTGCCACCAGGTGGTATCCGCTTGGTTGTTGTAATCGGTGAGATACACAGCGCCGTGGTGGTGCCTGGGGTCTCCGGCGTCGCAAATGTGGCATGATTTTGTGACTCCCGTTACCCCGGTCTGTACACAGTATTCTTCAGGCGGCGCACCGCAAGTGTTGGTGGCCACTACGGTAACATTGAAAGCGGCGTTAACAAACTCTGGCATGCAGCGCTGAGGCCGATTGAACTCGTCTATACATTCATCCATCGCTCCGTGACTGCACGCTGCCCACAAAGTCCATAATAACAAACAGCTAAAAAGCGACATTGTGTCCTTTTGTTTATGCGACCTCAAGTAGCTACCCTCACTGTCTCGATCCCTTAAGTCCTCGCAGTCTTTAAAAAGTTTGCGGTAACTCGCCAGCTACCGAGTTTGTGGTTGTATAAATAAACTCATGCGGAAAATGGAGGTAGTCGCGTCACCTCCAAAAAGCGATAGTTGCTGCTTACTCTCCTCGCGACTTCTCTCTTGCAAACCTTCACTTTATTACTGCTTTGTAACCACCGCCATGGGAAAAAAAAGTTTTGGAGAAAAGGAACTATATCCGACTACACCCTGGCAGCTAGTGCGCAAGTCAAAGTACTTCCAAAAAAAAACCCCTACGTCTACTTCCGCCTGAAGGATGCTTTGATGGACCGCCGACCCGTTAAACGAGGCAAGTCCAAATGGACAGGGGAGGCCTGGGTGGGCGTGGCTTTGCGCTTTCCCAATTGGACAGTTCACCAGTCAGCTCCAGAAGTGGGTGGGGCCAGAATTTCAGACCTCACAGAGTCTCAACAGAGCGGGGAGCTGACCACTAACTACCCGTAAATAGATAAACAAATGTGTGTTAGGTTAATCCTTTGCTTGATTCGCCATCAGAAAATCCCAGAAACAATCTAACTTTCAAATAGCTGTTCACATGCAGGCAGGCAGTTGAGTAAACTCATTTTTATTCATTCAAAAAAACTTTTATTTGACTTTTTTTTTATCTTGTGGTATCATCAAAGAGACATACTTTCTGGATGAATCCTCCGTGCTATTATTAACTAGGGGATGATAGCTGTTGCTTGCTGTGAGCAGTGGGGTCAAAGAGCAAGGTTATATATACCTCTACCAGGCAAGGGTGTATCCGAAAACTTTAAATAGCTGAGTGTTACGTTTTGCGGGCTGTTTATTAATATTTTACCAGCATTGTTTCTAAGATGTACTGAGAAAATTCACCCCACACTTTAATCTATCATTTATTTAGATTAATCTGTAAACACACACTTCAGCAAAAACTAAAAAAAATATTGGTGCACTTACATATGAAATCTTACCTCAAAATCAAATGTGTTAGGCATTTATCTTATTTTATTTTCTAAATGAAAATTTTATTTTTTGTGCAGCTATAATACTCGAAGGCTTCATAGAACTAATTAATAATAAATAACCACAGTTACAATTCCGGTTCTTTCTTTTTTTTTTTAATTGCAAAATCATGTATGCTACCTCCAAATTTACTTTATCCAAAAGAAAACAAAAAAGATCCTAACCACTAGGGAAATTCAAAGACTTCAGAGAACTAACTACTAATAAAATAATTAAAAACAACAAACAGCAATAGTAATACTAAAAATAAATAAATAAATGGTAGCCTAATAAAAATATAGGACTGGTAATTTTTTTTCCCCCAAGTAAAAGTCTTTTCTTTGGATATTCACAAATAAAGTTTGCTCGGTGTATGGATTAGAAAGTGAGAGCTGGAGCACTGAATGATCTAAAACAGTGTTATTGATTAGAATTATAGCAGATACTGTATCTCAGATAGAATCATCATCAGATCTAGTCATCAGACCAGATGCATTCCTTTAGATAACGCTGTTACGATTGAATCACATTGTGATTAAAGAACAAAGCGTTTAACAAGACAGTCAATCATCACCCACCCTAGAGATTAATTGGTTTAATAGCTCTGTAAATATAATAGAATTGCTTTGTTTTAAAGAAATGGGCTTAAATGTCCCTTCACAAAAATTACAATAAAGCCTATAAAATGCTAAAAGGCAAAGATATGCTTTTACATTTTGAGCTGAAAATCTAAAAGATCTAGCAGTACTAAAAAAAAAAACTCTGACCTTGCCTTCGAGTCAATTCTGTACTAGACTTCTGTCTATCCATCAGTCACCTAGACTTAGGACAGGGGAAATGAGGGCTAGATTTATCCCTGTATGTCAAAATGAGAAATGAGCATCAACACTTTGTCAAATACTCATTCCTGCCCCCCATATTACTGCACCAAGCTCGGGCATGCCTAGGATGTGCATTGTCTCACTGCTACCTTCAAACTTTAAACACATTCATCAGCAATTGTTCTGCAAGAGGTAGGCAGACCGTCATCTTACCCAGAGGTTATGACTATATTTTCCTGAGATATTTCACACATTCTCTGGAATTACGCCAGATTTGCTTTTTTTGAGTAAGTCAGATGCTAGTAATACTGTATATAAAAATATTAAAGTAACACGTCAAGGAGTTGAGTTTAAGTGTGCCCAGAATTTGCTATATTTGCAATTACACGCTGGAGCACAATTATATTTGAGTTTAGATTAGTTTATTAGGGATTAATAATAATAAAAAAGCAAAGCAAATACCACAAGCATCCACGGATTCTCCAATTAGATATAAACATACTCTGAAGCGGGTTTAAAGCGCCCTCTATCGGTGACCATTAACAAAGACACACGTTAAGCGTCAGATATGAAGTAATCATCTTAATTAATTATGTAGGTTAACTATGTACTACTCAACATTTGAAGTGGATCAACAAAGTTAATCAAAATTGTCCTAAGACAAAAATGCATTATTGGTTTAGGTTTTACTACAACTTTGATTAAATATTTTGATCCAGTTCAAATTTTGACTACCGTATATTATAAATATAATTTGGCAGCATTTTATTTATATTTCAAACACAATTACATAAAGCTAGAGGTAAATCTAAACGGTTAAATCTTGCTATTATTTAATTATACACGTTAATTGTGGTTTCACACTTTCTTCAACATATATAACTGTTTTAGGGCACAAAATATTGCTCAATCTAGATAGAAAAAAACTTTGCTGGAGTTGTACACTGCTGTAAAACCACACATCTGGAAACTGAGTATTTGATTCCCACCAGTGACTTCATTGCTAAGTTTGAGAGAGAGATCAAGACAAAAAGATAAAAAGAAATGATTTTATTAGAATACAACACTTAACATGTATTTGACAAAAGATTAAACATTATTGGTCACAAACTGTTATTAACTGACAGTATAGCAGTCATGATTTCATGCTTTTTTATACATAAAACGAGAAAAGATTGAATAACAACAAAACACAACAAGAAAACTCAAATATTTTATACCTTCTTTAAGCTTTAATAACCACCGCGGTTTCCCCCCCAGCCTCCTCTGAATCCCCTCCCTCCATATCCTCCTGCTCCACCCCCTCTGTGTCCTCCACCCCCATTAGATCCTCTGTATCCACCAGACCCTCTGAATCCACCCCCAACAGAACCCCTGAAGCCACCTCTATCAGACCCCCTGTTGCCACCTCTGTATCCACCCCCACCGCCACGATACCCTCCTGAACCCCTGAAGCCACCTCCACCACCCTGGTATCCTCCACCTCCTCTATATCCTCCACCAGACCAGGATCCTCCACCACCGCCACCTCTGTATCCTCCTCCTCCACGGCCCCCTCCAAAGTCAGTACGGGGCATCTTGGGTGGACGTGGACCATCTCCAAAGCTGAAAAAAGGGTGTTAAAACAACACAATTAACTAACATCACCTTTATCCCAAATAAACCAGTTAAATACATGGGTTCAATGATTTCACCGTGGATTGGAAGCCATGAGGTTGATGCCAGCTGACGCGGGTCTGGAGACAAGCCGAATGACGTTCAGCAATCTCTCATTGGTGGGATCCAAATTTCGGATGTATTCCGGGTCTTTGGTTACCTCCACCACCAGGGCTTCCATCGCTGCCCTCAGGGCCGCCACACCACCGGCTATTTCATGGGGAATCCTCAATTTGATCCTACAGAAGGAAGGAAATCTCTTGATGATCTCTGGAACAGTTCTCTTGTGGACTTATTTGGTTTGCTTTAAGGATTCCTGACTCATGATTTCTGGAGAACTTATTTTTTGTTGTTTGTTCAACACATACCAGTCATCAAGCTCAACAACTTCTCCATTGGAGGTGATCTTCTTTGTGCCGAACAGAATAAGCTGGAGAGGACTGACGAGTGTCATTCCTTTGGCAGAAATGGCTCGAGTTCGGATCTGTAATGGCAAAAGACAAATTATACTGCATTTGTATACTCCAAAAAAACTGACGAAAAGGAACTTATAGACTTTTATTTTACGTTAAGGATTCAAACTGATCAAAAACAGCAATAAATAAACAGAAAAAGAAAGATTTTTATATAAATATTTACAAAATAACTTGTTTTTTCAAAGTTACTAATTTCTGTAATGCAAAGCTGAATTTTTAGCAGCCATTACTCCAGTCTTCAGTGTCACACGATATGTGATTAATATGCTGATGTGGTGCTTGAGAAAACAGTTGTTGTGATTTATATAATGATTAAAAAAAGACTACTGACACTTTTGATCAATTTAATGAATCAATGCTGTATGAATCAGCTAAAAATCTTATAAACATCCAAACTGGAAACGTTTTTTTTCTATCTTGCACTACACAGTCCTATCAAATATTTAAAATAAACTAGAAAAAGTAGAAAAATATCAGTTTAAAGCTAGACTTTTAAACAAACCTTTTCCCCAAAGACAAAAAAGGGAGACGGATACACCATATCATGGTTGCTGAAGGGACAGTTGACTGAGGACTTGTGAATGAGAGCATTTCGCCCCTCTGTGGTCAGGATCTTCCTTTTCTCTTTGTGGTAACACACATTGGGGTAAGAGCCAAACGTCAGCAGAGAGACCACCACATCCAAGTTATTGTCTGGTCCCACAGTGTTAAACACCTGATTCAGGAGGCACTCTACAAGAAAGAGATTTCCTTGAAATTCTGAAACAAACAGTAGAACTACATAGAAGTGCATTTAGAAGCATGGTTTAACCCTCAGGGAAGCCCACGTTGACAAGGATATCTTTCAGCTGGACCTTGGCCTCCCAGGTCATTCTCAAAGTGGGCATGTTCAGCCTCTTGTGCTCACAAAACCGGATCTCTGCATCCTCACCTCCCATCCTGAAAAATTTTAAGCAATTTATATTGCGAAGCCCTCAAGAGATCAAAATGTTAAATGTTTAAAAACATGTAACATTTAGACCCACCGGACTTCATCCCAGGCCTGGAAGACAGAGAGTAAGGCCACGTGATCTGAGAAACGTGAGCCTGCAAAGTTTCTATGAACAAAACCGAGGCGTTTGCCCTCGTTGATAAAGGGCTCGGGGAAACAGGTCGCTGCTGAGATTGTGCACAAGGCATCTCCAACACTAAACACAAACACAAAATTTAGTCATTTTGGGAAAACAGCAGTTAATAATGAGTTCTTGACAGCTTTGTGAGATGCACAAACATTGTGCATTGTTATGTGGTTAGTTTAACTAACTTACTTAAAGATGCATCCCATGATCATCATCTTTCCCAGACGGGGTTCGATGGGCAGTTTGGCCAGAATGCGTCCCAGTGGAGTCAGCTCATCATTACAGTCTAGAGCATCCAGCTCTGAAGAGCAATAGAAGCTTATTTGATTTTGCTCACATCGACATCATAAATATTAAGATGTGTGACACAAAATCTGTACCTCTCAGTGTATGTTCAGCTTCAATAACGGCGTCCAATGGTGGAGGCTCAATGGCTTTGGACAAGAAATGCCCGATGGCACCCAGTCTCAGTAACTTAATGCTGAGGGCCACCTCATGCAGTGGTGTGCGGAAGATTTCTGGAGTCATATGGGTCTCCAGTCTGCATAACAATCATTAATGTCAGATAATGTAATTTTGCTTGAGGTTTTGGGCACACTGAAGAATGACATTTCATACTTTTCAAAACGAGCTCTGCTGCAGAGGTAAAAGCAGAAGCCTGGTCTGACTCGGCCAGCTCGTCCTTTCCTCTGCTCAAGGTTGGTCTTGGAGGCCCAGACTGTGGCATAATTGGTCATGTTGTTGTGAGAAGTAAACAGCTTCACTTTCTGCCTGAATGAAACACATCAGGTATTTTAAATCCATTTGTGGACAAAACAAGAGTATTTAGAGAAGAGAAATGACTTAAAACATGACTAAATTATAGAATTGTTAGATCTGGGTGAATCATCACTTTATTTAAATGAGCTTCCTACTTGCAGGAGTCTATGACGAAGACCACGTCATTGATGGTAATGCTGGTCTCAGCGATGTTGGTGGACAAAATGACCTGTGGTGTGTTTGCAGAATTTGTTTAAAACAAAAGTTTTAATATATTAATTCCTAAACAACACCGTGAAACATCTCCAGACCTTTGTCACACCCTCAGGAGAAGCCTCAAACACTCGTCTCTGTTCTTCCCTGGGGATCTGAGAGTGTAGCGGCAGGATTCGGTATCGATGGCCACCTTTGAAGGACACAATATTGGAGGAATTGCTATGAGTTATATTAAGAGATCAGGGGATGCATGTTAGAATATTTGGTGAAAATGTTTGGCTTGAGTGTGAGCAGAATATCATTACATACCGAAGTGAGGGTTCATCTCCAGGTGTTTCTGCATGGAATAGATGAGGTTCCAGCCTGCCAGGAAGACTAGCACAGCCCCTGGTACTTCCAGTGTTTCAATGTACTTCAGCAAAGCCTCGATCAGCTCGAACGGAGTTTCCTTCTCATTCAACTGAGACATGGCGCGCTTGGTTTCAGAAGTATACTCAGATCCACAGATGACATTACAGTTCACCTGTAGAACACAGAAATATAAATGAAAGATCTGCTACGATTTTTTGCGTGTATTCTAATACATGTGTATATTTCCCCAGTTGGAATAATACTTCGTTTTGTGCACCTAATTTAAAACAAACATACATCTTCCTCTCCACCATCTTCATCTTTATCTTTTTTCTTCCGGTCCATTGGTGGTGGTACAAACTGAGTCATCTGAATGCAGTCTTCTAGGAAATACTCTGGAGATATGAAAACATAAATAATAATCTGTCAGGCTCTATTGTTTGTTTCCAGACTTTCATAGCAATTTTTGTGTGAGATGATGCTAATATTAAATCATTATAACAACATTATCATACAGTGCAACATGCTTCTCACCTTGTACAGGATGTGCACGTCCATGCACCTCGATGACAGGACAGTTAAAAAAGTATTCCCTAAACATGGTGGTGTCAATGGTAGCAGACATAAGGATAACGCGAACATCAGGGTAAGCCTGGACCACATCTCTCAACACTACCAACAGGAAATCAGTCTGGACAGAAAAACATACTTGTGAATAGGGTGAGACATTGTACCTCTCTAAACAGTTTAAAGCTGATATGGTTACATTGGTCTTACATTTAAGTCTCTCTCATGGATTTCATCCACAATCACATGACTGATGCCACGGATTCCAGCTTCCAGCTTCCTCAGCAACACTCCTGTAAAAAGACATTATAGGTTCCATCACCCTACCCTGTGCAATGTTCCACAGTCAGATAATAAGAAGTTAACATACCAACTGTGCAGAAGAGGATGCTGGCATGTGGTCTGGGCAGGACAGACTCAAAACGCACACTGTAGCCACAGCTTTTCCCCACCTCCTCTCCTCTCTCGAAAGATACACGCTCAGACACCGACACAGCACTGATGCGTCTTGGCTAAGAGAATAAACGGCAGCAGAAACAAGTCACATTACTGTCTTATTTGTAAGGTGACAGAGCACACAAATTCAATAAGCATTTCAACAAGCTCACCTGTGTGACAATGATATTGCATTCAGAAGCCCTGCCTGCCTGTACGAACTCATCCAAGATGTACTGAGGAACCTGAGTGGTCTTTCCACAACCAGTGGCTCCACGAATAATGACCACTGGGTTATCGTGAATGGCGGACATTATTTGCTCCTCAAAGTTCTTGACCGGCAGCTGACTTCGCTCACTGAGAGTCTGTACAAGACCATGTTGTTAGTAATCTGACAATGGCAAATAAATATTGATATAATATGATTTAGTCCCCGTCAACAATTCTTGCTATTTTTTTTTATGAACTTAGCAATTAAAAAATAAAACGGGCATGCTGAATATCCCATGAAATTGTTATATAAATTGTTTATTCATTTTTTATGGTTGTATATAAACATAAAAGTCATTAAAAATGCCCTCAAATATAATACACATGGGCTAAAACCAACAAAAGATTTTTCAGAGCTGTTTTTCTCTCACCGTCTGCAGATTTGTGTCTTGTTCCAGCTGGTAGTTAAGCTCATGCAGCAGGTCTGTGCTGATCTGTTCTGGAGTACACTGTACACCAAAGTGCAATAGGTTTTTAGTGCCGTGCAGTGTATCATAACAATTTTACTTGCCATCACAATCATTGAGTTAAAAGAGTTCATCACAGAACAGCAGACTCACAAAAGCCAGTGGCCCTTCGTCGATGTTGGAGCTAGTCCAGGGGTTCCAGTTGACCTGCGGAGGAGACCATGGCACCACTCCTCCTGTACTCTGCTTTTGTGAGGGCTCAAACTGAGCCATCTTCCCTTGAACCAGAGATACTGGACTGTTGGGGTCATGAGGCTAAAAACAGACACACATTCTTAAATACTCTTACTTGATAATGCTCATAAGTCAAGCAGGTTTACTGTCCAACACTTACAACAGGAGGGATCTGGGTGCCAAGTTCCTGCACAAAACTGTGTATTTGGTGCTGTACATCATCACTGAGATTCACTTCATATACATCCACCTGTCACAGCAGCCAAAACAGGATATTATAGGAGTCTGTAAACACACAGGTCTCAGAAACTAGAAAAACAAAGTTGTTAAACTCACAGTCTCTCCTTCTTTCTTCTTGGTCTGTCCCGTGTAGGCCTCTATGACCCCCAAATGGTAAAGCTGACGGACAATAGACAGCGCACAAGACTGGGCGGCCAGCTTCTTCGTAGAGCCATGCTCACGGGCAAAAACCTCTGAAAAAGTATGCCAGCTTTAGGAAGGGAACAACTTCTGATGTGAAAGATTTTGCCCTTGACCTTACGGTTTGTTATGTGGGTTTTCTGATACTTACTCCTACCCAGCTGTCTTACAAAGATTGTCATCTCAGCAATAAAACTCCTATAACAGAGCAAGATTTAAAATCAAGATGCCCCAACAAGACATTTAGCCCACAGGTGTCTTGATAAGATGAAAGCACAAATAAACTCCACAAACTGACCTCTTAACCGGACAGCACATGACATTTCAGCGCAGAGTCCGTACAGGACAACCCATCCTGAGCAGTTTTGTTTTTCTGCCAGACTTCTAAACATGGTGTTATTCCTCTCTAGGTACTGGAGGCCTTGACCCCTGATGGACGAGTGACACCAGAAATCACAACCAGACATTGTTTTGCCTCTCCCACCTCTAAACCCAACCAATCACATACTTCACCATGTGACCTCTTAGTGTAGCCTAAGTCATGTCACATGTTTTCCCCCATGTAAGGTTGTGATTTCTGGCATCTCTATTGTCCTTCTTTAAGATAACACACTACATGGATGAATCTCACAGAAGCATGTCCAGGTCAATTTTCACCCCCAAAATAAAATGAAATAAAAACAAGAAATAAAAAATGTATAAATATGACATAGTACTAATAAAGCTTGCTTTTTTGCATCAATATTATGTCAATTAATACAATTATTTTTATTCATTTACATTGTGATACAGTAAAACATGACCTGGACACGTTCTTGACAATTTTTGTGAGAATCACCCATAAAACATTGTTGATTTTTTAAGGTAACATCCAGGACGAGAGTCTTTTGGTTATCTGAGATCTCCGTGAGGTTAGATACACATCAAGGAGTTCTCTGTCATTGTTTCAGTCCAGCAGGAAAACAAACCTTTCACACATTTAAATTAAAAGTCTGATGTTTGAATACCAGTTTTTTTTTTTCTTTAGCCCACATATGAATAATTCTCTTAAAGAGCACATGGAATGTGTTAAAAACTAAGCTGTTGTCGTGAACGGGAATGTTCTGACCTGTTGTGGTCAGGCCCGACTTGACTGTACTTGTAGTCGGTTTGGTTCTTCTCCCTCTGAAAGAACTGGTTCAGACGAGCCTTTGCATTGTCCAGAGTCCAGTTCCCATGCAGGCCAGCATTAAGATCAACTTCCTCTGATTCTAAGGTCTTGGAGAACAAGAAAAGACCTGTTCATTTTCAGAAACTTTCTAGAAAAACCGGTCTATAAAATTAAGACCTACTGCTTTTGCATCCTGATCCTCTCTCTTAGAGTAATACTGCTGCAGATTGGCTCCTCGCTCCCACTGGGAGTTACCGAATCCAGAATAGCCCAAACCTGTGACTCCAGGAACGGGTGCAGAACCCTCCAAAGGTTCTGAAACACAGGAAGAACAATGCAATTTAATGTTTGTTGTAGTCAATGTTGAAAATGGTTTAAATAAGTCAAGTGTGAGTGTATGCCGTGACTACACCAATCTGTCGGCAAGAGGCATCTTTCTAAACCACATCCTAAACACTGATATTGAATTATAGCAAATGTTTTGTTAGGAACCAATTACTGGAGGGTCTTACCTTCCCCCAATTCCTTCTTCACAGCCAGATGTGGAGGTAGAGGACAGTTGGATGGGAGATTTCCAAACCCACCACCTTCTTCATTCCCTCCATCAGGTACACTGGCCTGAAAAACACAAATACAAACTCAGACTATCCCTCATAATACAGGTAAAGTAGAAGATAACCAGATGTTATACTGACCCCTAGAGCTGGGACTTCACCAGGACTAACTTCTTTCATCCGAACAAGATAATTTACAAAATCTCGGGCTGCATTGGACTGAGCATCCTTCTTGTTGGTAGAGTTTCCCATGCCAATGTAATTGTAACCCTCAATACGCACCTTAAAGAAACAACAACACCTTTTATTATGAAGCATTTTATTTAAAAACGTGCAAGTAACTCAGTCTTATTCTCACCTCACACAAGAACTTCTGTCTGTTTTTATTTCCAGCTGCTCGGATGTCATAGTTCGGCGTTAGCTTCTTTTTCCCACACCAAGCATACAGGAAGTTCTTAATGTCTGCCATTGTTGACGGCCTGCGTGTGAATTAAATTAATGACGATTACAAATAAAAGTAAGATTAATAATCACCTATTGGAAAACAATATGGTAACGTATTATGGTACAATCTTCCCATTTCTAGAAGTAGCATGCACTGACTGCAAGACGAGGTGGAAAAAATAACGCAAGAATAACTGTATCCAACAGGTTTGCATTTTAAACTATAAGCACAAGAAAAATAATATGTTTACAATACACAATTGAACATCTAAAGAGTGTTTTTGGATATATATTTGCAGGCAGAATGCTGTAATGAATGAGCTAACATTAGCTAGCATTAGGTTACTGTACGTTAGCCATATTCAGGCTACATTGTAATAAAATCACTAATAAACAAAGGTAGGCGTTTTAAATAAAAACGAAGATGAAATAGGCTTTGTTTGTATCATACCCGACAAAGGCCCTTTCTTACAAACACAAAACCAGACGCACACGACGTTCAGAAAGGTATGTATGTTACAGGCAGATCAGAACAGGAAGTGACGCAGACCTTAACGTAAAATCGATCCGTGCAAAGCAGATTCATTAACCTATAAATAATTTTCAGGGTATATATATATATATATATATATATATATATATATATATAGAGAGAGAGAGAGAGAGAGAGAGAGAGATTTTGTGTTCAAATTAAAACTTAATTAATTTGATCAAATGTATTTGGCCCAAGGTTGATTTTTGGTTACCCCCCATAAATATCTAACGTTATACATTAGTGTATCCGAGATAAAACATTGGACATTACTGATTCTTCCTGAATTTCTTATTGGAACGACCTTTTTTGATGATATTAAGTGGGCATAAGTTTGGTCACTTCCCTAGAAATTTGTTCTTAACAAATAATAACTTCTGAAATCATTCACAGGTTCTGTCAAGCAGTTTTTGAAGAAATATAAGAGTGACATTGCTACATCTTGTTCTTTCTGTGAACTGTCTTCTTAAACCGTGGCTCATTTGTTCATTCTGCGTTTCTATTAATCCGGAAGTGTGCTAGTTTATTATTGAAAGATACTTTGTATGTTCGGTACGTATTGTTTTGCTCTGTTTGCTTTGTATCTACTGTAATCCTTTTTGTTTGTCATTACAAAAACAAATAACAAAACAAAACACATCTGGACATTGGCAATGACAAATGTTCATAGCCATTTTATTACACATTTTAAAGTAAAAATTAAAATATTATTTTGTAGGAGCGTGCTCTTTATAAATGCTTGTGCTAAATGAAATCAGACTCTACCACCTTTGGATTGTAACAGTTATTAAACTATAACTTCAGAGAGGTGTTCTCTTCGCGGATGAATCCCAGTTTTCACTGTACAGGGCAGATGGCAGGCAGCATGTATGGTGTCGTGTAGGTGAGCGTTTTGCTGATGCCAAAATTGTAAATCGAGTGGCCCATGGTGGCAGTGGGGTTATGGTTTGGGCAGGCGTATGTTATGGACAACAAACACGGTGCAATTTTTTGATAGCATCTTGAATGCACAGCGATACCATGACGAGATCCTGAGGCCCACCGTTGAGCCATTAATCCACGACCATCACTTTATGTTGCAGCATGAGAATGCACGGCTCTATGTTGCAAGGATCTGTACACAATTCCTGGAAGCATCCCAGTTCTCACTGGACAAGTCACCCATTGATCATGTAAGGCAGGGGTCACCAAGTTCGGTCCAGGAGGGCCGATGTCATGCAGAGTTTAGCAAAAACCTGCCTTAACACAGCTGCCTGGAAGCTTCAAGTATGGGTGACCATATGTGCCATTTTCCCAGGGCATGTCCTAGGATTTCTATATCGCCCAAAATACCTAGAGTTTGGCTTTTTTTGCCATGCGCAAACCAATCGGTGTATGACATCGGTTCCTTATGTTTTAAAGACACTCTGGAGGCAATATAAAAAACCTGGCCAGGACGCACCCTGGGAAAATGGCATGTATGGTCACCCTAATGTAGCCTACTACACTTATTTTTATGTTTATTTCAGTAGTTCACGCTTCCTCATAGATAAAAGTAATAGCATGTTTGCCGTGCTGTCCTGGGGGCAAACTGGGGGTGCGACGGACTCCGAGCCCTAGCAAGGGTAGAGCTCGACGTCCGGCTCGAACCCTGCGTACCCCCGTTAGGATAGTGTGAACGAGGCGGAGAAGGGGAGGAGGAGGGATGCTTGAAGGAGATATGGAAGGAAAGGAAACGGGCTTATTTGTAGTGGATCGGTTAGGACCGGATTGGCTAACAAGATAATAAGATTATGATTGGAAATGCGGCGCCGTTAACGGTCCTCCCGAAATTAGTTTGGCAACATCACTTAATCAAAAACACAGCAAATAAAATGGTAATATCGTTAAATTTTTTAGTTTAAAATAATGTTTCTATTTGAATGTGCTTTAAAACATAATTTGTTACTAAGGTGGCAAAGCTAAAATTTTAAGCAGCCATTGTTTCACATAATGCATTAAAAATTATTCTGTTATTGATCCGAGCTAACATACATTTATTTTCAATGTTGAAACAGCTGCTGTTTAAAGTGTGTTAACTAATATTTTTGTGGATAGTGATCAATTTTTGTTATGAATAGAAAATTAGAAGGAACAGTATTTATTTGAAATAAAGTACAATTTTAAACAGTTATAAATTATATTTACTGTCACTTTTAATCAGCTATGTATCTTTGCTGAGTTAAGTATTAAAATAACCGGTAACACTTTATAATAAGGTTCCATGCATTAATCAAATTAAGAGAGCAATATACTTTTTACATCATTCACTAATCTTTGTTAAATTTAGTTAATAAAAATACAGCTTACTAATTTTTATTTGGCTAAGGTTCATAAACTACTATTAACATACTGTGATAATAGTAACGTATGAACAATGTTTACATTAAATAATGTTAGCCAAAAAAACCTACCAAATAATGTAACATATTATAATAATGAATACAACCACCTTTAATAGGAATGCCTCTTCTTTTAGCAATGTGCATTAATGCCAATAATGGCAAAATGAATTGAAGAAGAAATGCTAAATCAGTTTCAGGTCACACACAGATCAGATCAAGGCCACAATCCATCTTTATTCAATGCTCAGCTTTCAGCTTTGAGACTGACCATCAAATATATCGCTACAAGAACAGCAAACATTGAGGAGTTCTGTGCCACAAAGGTTAAAGGCATCGATGCTCATACGGACAGAGTGAGAACAGTGGAAAAACAACGACTTTCAATAAAAGCTGCAGACAAACAATAAACAGAACCAGAAAGAGGGCAGTGAGGGTGTCTAGAACAAGAGGGCAGTGAGACTGTAGAAGGATGGTTTCACAGCACTCTGGTCAAACACATAAAACATTTAAAGCAAAAAAAAGAAGAAGAAAAAAGTTGAGTGCCAGTAAAATAGCCTACATATATCAAAATGAATTAATCAAGTTTGTTAATTCAATTGAAAATTTTAATTCATTAAAACTCACCGCTTCGGTCATATTTTTAATAAAATTAATGAACACATATTTCAATTTATTAAATATCATGTTCTAGATTTGTTGTAATTGAACTGTGGCTTATTTGTGTCCTTTTAGTCAACTAAAATCAGTCATAACGCCTTTTGCAGGATGATAACAAAATAACAATAAAAAACAAAAATAGAAAACTTGTTACAAAACTGAGTGCATAAAATTGCCTTTCATCTACTTCTGCCTGTCAGAATCTGCAACTTGAGGACATTTACAACTACGCCCGATACCTATGTGCTTTTCTTCATATTTTCTTTTAAAACAGTTCTATTTTAAGATATTTACATCTCCTTCATATATCTTAGGCAATAATTAAAAATCTGTTTGCAATCTTAAATCTGCATTTATGCGTAAATCAGTATTTAAAAAAAACAACAACACAAACTCGCTGACTCAGAACCGACGCCACGCTTTACTCTCAAAACACTCCCCTGCAGTAGCATTTCTGTACAGAACCAATATTAGATAACGTTTATATACATTAATAACCAGACATTCCTTGCAATCGCATGTATACAGTAGTCAGTCAGTTTAGGCATTTAGTTTAAGTACTCAGTCCGTGTTGAACTCGACCAATCGGTGCTGGTGATCTGTCTGGGAGCACCAATCGGCACGGCTCGTCAAGTCCATGAGGACCAATCAGCAGCTGCTGTTCTTGAACTCTCCGTTCTCTGTGATGGAGAGCTTGGTGGGGTTGGTGGGCGACAGGCCGTTGCGGAGGTTGTGCATGCTGTATCGCTCTTTGACCTGAGTGAGAGCACTCATCAGCCGAGAGTTAGCTGCATCCAGGGAGCTGATCCTCTTCTCCTGCAAGAGACACAGAGTCAAGCACATTAAAATGCAAGATTTTAAGATTGATACATTTTTAAAAGGAATATTCAAGGTTACATCTTACAGCAGTCTCTTGGCGATTTAGCAGCAGAAACAGAGCTCACATTTTTGTTCAAACATTT
>JAUMHP010000041.1:13020434-13043066 GCA_032361065.1 Enteromius trimaculatus | reverse complement strand
TTATTATATTATTATTTCTACTTTTAATTTATTATTTGAATACTTTCAGTGAACTTTTATTATGTATTACATTCTACCACAGTTTTTACAAATATGTATAAAATTCACTCTATAATATATCTCTTTAAATTCCATTTAACCATGAATATTCCTTTAAAAAAATCAATTTCAATAAAATACAGTAAACAAATGACACTGTTCAAAATCAAAATTGTGGACACAGATGGTGAAACTGAGTGTATTAGCATAGGGAAAAAAAAAGAAGAAAAGAAAAAGTAAACAAATAAATAAAACTAATTTAAAATAATGCAAGTCGTGTTTTAGCATATATTTTCCAACAAAATATAGCCAAATGAAGATAAATAAAAAAAGACAGATTATCTGAAGTGAATAGGGCCTATTAATAATTTGTGCCAGTCTCGACAGCGGTCAGGCAAGTGCTACAAGCACATTCACGCAAGAGAGCGCAAGTTTGTAAGGACAGCAAAAAAACTCAAATCCTGTTTAAGCAACAGATGCAGACAAAAACCATCATAACACTATAAAGTCATTATCTGCAGAGAGCAGTGGCAACTTGTGGAGTGCACACACACCGACTACAGTGCTGGGAGTGTGGCAGCATGGGCACAAAGGAAGTGACTAGGCAAAAATAAATAAAAACAGCAGCCCAAGCTACAATTCACAGGTACCAGGTAGTAAATCTGCTTTGAGAGATCCCGATCAACACACATTCCTCAATAGCATCACACTAAACATCAGGAAGGTGCTCCCACAGCTTTGAAATGTGAGAAAAGCATGAATATTTACCGAACACAAGGAGAATTTTAAAGTGAAATGATAAAACTAAAGAGTTTAAGCATGCAAACACATAAGTTTCTAGTTTAAAGGTAAAGTGTGCAATTTCTATGCCACTAATGATTTTGTGAACGGTTAATTTAGCTTTTAATTACTTTGCAGAAATCCTGCTAACTGTCTTTAAGATGCCACTCTAAATCACCCACTTTTTGTTCTTTGATAAAAAATGAAAAATACTAGTCAAAGGAAAAATCCACCCAAAATGCAAAATGTTTTTTTCAAAAGTATCTTCTGTGGAATGTACAACAACAACAACACTATTTTGAATTTGAAGAATTGAACAATTTTGGTTCTCATTGACTTCCACAGTATGGACGAAACAATAGAAGTCAATGGGAACAGTTTGGTAAACAACAGTCTTAAAAACATCCTCTCCTATCAAAGTAAATGATGACAGATTGCCCATTTTTGGGTGGGCATTTTTAAATAATAATAAAAGAAAATAAATGACATTCCAAGTAAATATTTGTGTAATATGTAACATCAAAAACATAAATCATGTTATACAGTCAAACCAAAATTATTCAAACATATCATTTTTGATGCCTATTTTGTTTTACTAGTGGGTGGAGGACACTTCGATTATGTCAGGGAGGATAGCATAATTAAGTAAACTGTAACATACCAATAATTCTTTATACAGTGGACTACCAGTAAAATCTGCAAAAATCTGAAAATTATTCAAACACTATGACCTGATTATGTTTTGCTTAAGAGTTTTTCTTTAATTGCTAATTTTTACACCAGACTAAATAAAATTAAGCATTGCTTGGTGAAATACGTTTGACATACATTTCTAGTTAAAATTAATACATCTAATAATATAATACTTGCATCCTATATCCCATTCAGTCATTAGTTTATGTAACTAAAATAATTCAGATATATTGCATATGTTCTTTTATATTATACATCGTTGTTATAGCGCTACAATTTGGATAGAGCATCTTTTAACACTGAAAAACTACACACTTCACATTTAACCTTCGTTTTATTATATCATCTGAAGTGGAGGGAAACAAAATGGCTTAGAGGACTGAGTGTTGCAAAGGTTCAGGCCAGGCATGGGTGTTGGATCGGGGTGCGCTTACATAAGCCTAGCTGCTCTGCAGGAGCAGAACTGTCTGCTTGTACTTGCCTGCTGGTATAACCTCAGTTCCATTAGCGACCTGGAATTCAGTAGGACACAGTAACAATGAGCCAGTCAGCAGCCTGTTTGCTTTAATACCATCTGAGGTTTAGCAGGGAGTTCAAAGCATACCACTGCGCAGCACGCACAGGCCAGCTCCTCACAACCTAAGATGATCTCCAAACTCTCATTCAAGCTCACTTGCATTTATCGTGCTGGTTAACATGGTCGTCTTCGTTACCTGTGCATCGATTATCTTCTGTTTGGCGTCTATGACCGCTTGCATCTCTGCATGGTCTCTCTTCAGTTCTTCCTCCACGGCCATCAGCCTGCGAGTCACAAATGACACAAAACCTTGTCAGATTTCACATAGTTTTGGAATAGCAATATGCAGATTTGGTTAAGTTGGATAGTTTATGTACAAATTAACAGTAGAAAAGATAAAGGTAACACTTTAGTACAAGGACTAGTGTTGACTTCGGGTGCATCTTCGCAGAGTGCCGCACAGAAGCACACGGGAGTGTTTGAGAGCCATGTCTTTCAGCAGATCCCTAATACATCTACACAAAGACGGATCTGTTGACTTGTGTGAGCACTCAGTGAAGAGCGTAAAGAGATGATCGTGGCAGCCGATCACAGTCATATCTGTTGAGCGCGGGAACACAATGGCCAGTCAGCAGTGCATAAGAATCCATGCAACCGCCCTCAAATGTTAACAGGAAAAGGATACCACAGTCTGTACTTTTGACAACACTAATAGGGTAATTCTCACTATTAACTAGATGCTTATTAGCATGCCTATTATTAACTTATTGGCTGTTTTTAACACATTAATCTTATTCTACATCCCTAATCCTTCACAATAACTAAAACGAACATCTACCTTTCTAACTATTAAAAAGCAGAAATTAGGAGTTTGAGGCAATGTTTTGTTAATGGCGAGAACTGGACCTTAAAATAGTGTGACTGGAAACAATTATCCAAATGTGCAGATATAAAAAGATTTTACAGCTTGCAACCAAAAGCGTGAGATTTTCACTCCTTTACATATACACTCACCTGCAGATAATACTCTTCATCTGACTGTCTTTCTCCTCTTGTTGTCTGCGCAGCCGGTCCTCACTGTCCTCCAGTCGAGCCTTGTATTCCAAGAGCAGCTTCTGCATCTGCTGTTCCTGTGCTAGAAGCCGCCTCTCATATTCTTCCAGTCGCCGACTAGACGCCCGTAGACGATCCTTCAGTTTTGCGATTTCCTGTTCGTACTTCAAAGAAAAAAAGAGCAGCACATCTTAGTGAAAACCTTCTATAGTAATAATCTAATGCATATTTGCCGCAATTTCTACTTTTTTTTTTACCTTCTCTACATGTTTGGCATCATCTTTGCTCTGTCCTTCCTCTTCCTCATCTTCATACTGGCCATTATTGAGGACCCATGCTGCTGTTCGCTCCACTGGAGACATGGTGACTGACTCTACAGGTGACTGTACCTTACAGACACATGCGAAGAAAGCATTATTTAGGTTCAAACACGTCTGGATAAAAGAAACTGTCTTTCCTCATTTCTGTCTTTACCTGTTTGGTGCCTCGTCCTCCTGGAGCCGAACTCTCTCTGGAGCAGGTGGACTGCTGTCTGGATCTCTCACCGCTTTGCTGCATGGGTTCAGTGTTGACGCTGCTGCTGCTACGGAGGGAAGTGCTGTGAGGAAGCGATCTAGGAGTTCGCGCCCCAGCGTTTCCTGCCACCAGTCCCACTCCTCGACTCTGCTGCTCCACCTTCACGATATGTGCCGTACCAGCGCTGCTCTGCCTCGGTACCACCACAACCTGGGCTCCTGAGTGCTGGTCTGCCAGGGGAGGGTGCCAACGTGCTGTAGGAGGCGGCGTTTCTTGTCCCTGGATGCTTTTGCGGGTGAGTTCTTCCTCCACGCTGCTGGTGGAGGGCATCCGTGCTCTGGGAGTAGCCCCCCGGCCCACTGAGGCACAGGGACTGGCGCTACGAGAGCTGCCTGTACTCAGGTTCTCAGAGCTGGAGTCCGGCTGCAGAGACTGGGCGGAGTGCGTGGATTGGGTCGAGAGCGTGGATTGTGCATGAAGGTTACTGAGGTGGTAAACAGGGTTTTGGAAGGACAGAGGTTGCAGGCTACGCTGCTGGCTGAGGGAGGGGTGTATAGGGCGCCGCACTTGTGGGGCACTTTGCGGCAAGTTGTCTCTTAGTTGGGGAACTTTCGGATGGACGGGGGGCTGGTGGAGGTGTGAAGGTGCGACAGGGCCGATGGAAGCCTGAGAGCCCACTCTGCCTATTCTAGGTGGGGCTTCGATGAGAGAGTTAGGACCCGGATGCCCTTGTGCCAGGTAAGAGTCCTGCAGGTCCATTAGAGATACACTGCGTCCGTTTGGGAGTGGACTGTCTCGCTCCTCTTTGTCAGAGAAGCTCATGCTGTGAGTGGAGGACTGCTGACCCAATAAAGGGTGCTTCCCTCGGACGAAAGCCTCCGTGTGCTCCTGAACAGGAGATTTGATGCTCCTAATTTCACTGAGAAACAAGATACAGAAGAATGAATATATACGCATTATGCACATTTATTTTAATAGTCCAATAATGTCCCAGTGGTTTTGGAAGTTATTTATGCTGATGTTGATTCATAGTTTAGTGTTACAGTGCACTGTGGTCTGTCCTTGTCCAATACCGACTGGCATCTAAGAAAAAAGTAGGCTTGTCAGCCATCTGTTCTGAAGCCTTTACAAAAAAATTGTGACGAGTTGGGACTTATCTTTTCTTCTGTACTGTGATGTACATGAGTGAAATGGATGAAAAAATAGGGGGAAAAAAAAGGAAGGACGGTTCACACACAGGACCAGTTCTACATGCAATCTTTGGAGAAGTGTGGTACATGCTCCTCCTGAAATGGCATGAAAAGGAAATTCACCCTCATCTATCTAAACGCATATCTATTGTGAATGATTCATCCATGCATACATTTCTTTTTTTTCTTTTCTTTCTTTCTCTTAACCAGCCTTAAGTCACATGGGTATATTTGTAGCAATAGCCAACAATACATTGTATAGATAAAAAAAATATTAATTTTTCTATTATCCCAAAAATCCTTAGGATATCAAGAAAAAATTAAGTTCCATTAACATATTTTATACATTTCCTAACATAAATATTACAACTTAATTTTTTGATTAGGAACATGCATTGCTAAGGACTTAATTTGGACAACTTTAAAGTCAATGTTCTCAATATTTAGATTTTTTTCCTCCAGATTTTCAAATAGTTGTATCTCAGCCAAATTTTGCAGCTTTCAAATGATGTATACATCTCTGGTTTTGTGGTCCAGGATTGCATTTATCATTAAAATGGCATAACTTAATCTTCTGGTAAAATTATAAGAGGTCCCACCTTAAATTATTATTCTTTTCAAGGACCTGCTTTACTCAGATGTACGTAACAGAGAAGAAAAGATCTGTTGCTACTTCCAGTACATCCCATCTTTAATCAGAAATGGCCCCTTGAAATGTTCATTTTTCCACAAGTTCAAACTTGGCACTTTCACAATATATGTGAGAATCAATAATGTTCTTGTTCTTTTAGGAACGTACCACGTTTGATATTGTGGATGAGTGATTAAGTACCATAATTTTGGAATAAAAACCTAATCAGTTCAGTCTGTTCATCACACAATGCTTAATTATGCCTTTAGGTGATTTAGAATATAGCACAACGGTCAAAAATAAGGAAATCCAGCAATGTCCTACCTGTCTGCTGGGTCTTCAAATATTCTCTGCAGTCCTGAGGACACACTCCCACTGATGTCATGCGTGGAGCTGTGGTCCTGGAAGCGCCTGAGCTGCTGCTGGATGGGGGTGGGGCTGGACAGCGAGCGGGTGATATCGCCAAGTATACGCGGCAGGGGCCCCAGTTTGGCCACCGTCGCCTGCAGGAAGGAATTGTCACCCTGGGTTGGCGCGTTACCACATTATGGATCACAGAGGGCAATCACATGGAGCCCGAGAGTTTGAAGGTGCAGATGGCAGATTGGTGGGTTGGCAGGAGGATTTTTTTTGGTTGGTCGAGATAGTAGGCACCATAATGCATTGGTGGTAGGACAGCGTAACCATGGAGACACAGTGTGTCGGACAGGAAAGGGTGGAATGGATAGTGGCATGGGTAAACAGAGGAAAAAACAAAAGGAAAAAAGTCAAATTAGGAATAAAAAAAAGAAAAAAAGAAAAACCAAACACATGCTTCTACAAAAATGACAAAAGCAATTCCAAAAACAACAAAAAGAAACAAACAAGGGAAAAAAATAAAAGGTCAAATGCAGGCCATGCATCAAACAACAACAGAAGGTTATGTCTGAGACGAGATAAAAGAAAGGTTGAGATGAATTAACTCAGGAAACAAAAATATTGTACAGGGAGGTTTTAATCGCAGTTAAAACAAAACCATGCTCCAGACGCAACAGGTCAGCAAGGGTTAGGGGAAGGGCGTGAATGTGCTGTGTCCAATGCCATTAAACCGAATGTTCCAGATTTAACAGGAACATTAACCTCGAGGCTAACTTAACCTAAACAGTTATGACATTAACACCGCACACAAGAGCAAAGCCTTTTCCACACACAGCTGTTTAACAGCACTGCAATGTCAGGTTGAACATTTCAAATCTGCTAGAACCTTACAATGTTTAGTGGGGATCAAGCATTTACTGACATGAAGCACACAGCTCAACAGAAGATATTTGCAGCAATACCTCTGAGGTATGAAATGCGTTTCCTGATTTTGAGAAATGGCCATTCTTTAATTAATACTTAAATGTGCACTCAGTATTTCTTTTTCATTGGTTATAATTCTAATATTACAATTCAACTAAAAGTTAACTTTAACTTGCATATTTTTTTTTCTACTTCAATTAATTTAAAATTTGCAATATAAACATTTAAATGGATTTGTTCTAATTTAAAAAACGAAGAACAGCAAAAAATGTGAATGATTATGTTATATGATGACATATGATGAAAAAGTTTATTTTTCTAGCTGACTGAAGTTTATGGTCACCAATTTTTTTTATTTTTCTAAAGGAAACGTGGTTTTCTCTGAATATGTAATAAAAATGCACCGAATTTAAAACCAAAAGTAACAATTTACAAAGCGTACTGCGATTTATTGGATGTGATGCAGACGTCAATGTTCTGTAAGAACTGAAAACGAGGTTACACCAATTGATTTTTGGGATTTAAGAATCCATATTGTTTTGTAAAAATATGAATCGATTAATATTGAGAATTTGTTTTATTATTAAATAAAATAAATAAAAAACTGAGTGCAAGAGGTTTACATAATATTGTAGGCAGGCATGTTTTTACACCCCCAAAATGAAGCTCAGCTGTTGTAAAAACCAGACATTGGCCTACGGTAAATTTAGTTGTAAGAGGTATTGTTGCAGTATAATGGTACGGAGGGATTTCAGTACCTTGTCCAGCTGAGACACCACCTCCCACAGCAGTGAGTGCAGCACCGACAGCTCACGGCCTAGGTCAATGTAGCCCTCAAAGCCCGGGGTGTTGGAGATAGTCTCAAGATTTGAGATTTCAAGCAGAAAACGGGTCATACCAGCCCACTCGTGCTCCAGGAAGTCATTCATGAAGGCCATGTACTCCTCTTTATTTCCAAATCTGATGTAACGGAGGATATGACACGCATAAGAAATTCAAAAGTACTGAGAGTGCTCGAAGGCAGGCAGACGGTGAAGTTTCATGATGACTGCATTTACAAACACAATATTCCAACATTAATACATAACATTATGGCACCGATTATGTAAGTGTCACCTAACATCCTTAACAAAATTAAGCTTTTTTTGACTCAAATTTCCACATTTGAAAATATTTAATATTATGAATTTTATTAAGTGTACTTAGTGAAGAGTGTTCCTGACATACTTGGCAAAGTTAGCAAGATTCTGGATAACTTTCGCAATGAGGGTGAGTGTTCGAGAGGTACGGTCGTCTGGATACTCCTGCATTAGACTGAAGAGCGAAGGGGACATGATGGCAGGGCACAAGAAACGCAGAAAGAGCGACGCGCTAATCAGGCGCTGACTGATGTCCTGCTTCCCCCGAGCATGACACTGCTGCTTCCACGATGCAAACACCTCCTTCAGTTCCCGTGGAAACACACTGTCCAGAGCACAGCAGCAGGTTTGCGTGGAAATAATGCAATTGTAAGCATGAGCATATGAACATACCACAAACAAGAGCAATGAAATTTTATTTCTAGTTACCAGTACAAACATTGTGTACTGCATAAACATACTGCAGTCTGAAACACTGGGGTCCACAAAAGTTTTTATATTTTTGAAAGATGTCTCTTATGTTCTTCTTATGTTAAGTCTGTAAATATTATTACAATTTAGGTTTTTAATTCATTAAATTTTTTTTAACATTGTTTTTTTTTTATTCATAGTTTGAATAGTTTTTTAAAATGTAATTTACTCCTGTGATGGCAGAACTAAACGTTCTGCAGCCATTAGGGTGTCAAATGATCCTTAGGAAACTAGTATTTGTTATTATTATCAATGTCAAAAATGTTATCAATGATGCATGATACACTTTTGACAGGATAAAATTCATAAGAACTCATAGGAATCTAGTTGAAATAAAAAAAAATGTTGTACATTATGTTATAATAACTGTCATAAAACTAATAACTTCATACAAATTATAATGATCATTTAGAATTTAGTGCATCCTTGCTGAATACAAATCATTTCTCAAAAACAAAACAAATATCTTACTGGCCTCAAACTATTAGATGATAGTCGAAATCTTAATTTAAATCCATGATTTAAATAAAAGTCTGGAAAAGTTTTTAATACTTTTCCAAATGCTCAATTTCTGAAGATGAAATTTTACAAATAATTTAATGTAAAACTATTTTATGTAGATTTAATTACCCATGATTCTACACTTTTTTTTTTTTATTTTTACTTTGTTTTTATTGTTATTAAAACTGTATGAGTTATAAGTAGTGCTGTCAAACGATTAATCGTGATTAATCACATCCTAGATAAGTTTTTCTTCACATAATATGTGTTTGTACTGTATTTATTATGTATATATTAAAACACACACACACACAGAGTATATACAGGGTGAGCCATTTATATGGATACACCTTAATAAAATGGCCACCATGGTCATCACCACCCATCTTGAAAAGTGTCCCCCCCCTCACATATACTAATGTGCCACAAACAGGAAGTTAATATCAACCATTCCCATTTTATAAATGTGTATCCATATAAATGGCCCACCCTGTATTCTGAAAGTCTTGACATTTCAATGCATTTATATATTTATTTTCTCAATGCATTTATAACATTAAAATTTGTAACAAAATAAATATCCACAGTATACACAGATATATTTTGTAAAGAAAAACTTTTATTTTGGATGTGATTAATCATCTGACAGAACTAGTTCTAAGTAATAAATTGAATAAGTTACCAGTAAGAGTTGATGATCTTGCAGAAGGCCAGCTCGCAGCACATCTTCAGGTTACTTTGGTGCTCAGGAAGCTCACTGCCAGAGCACTTCGATGGGTCTACTTCACAATTTTCATCTGACTCATAAAGGGCTTTAATAAACTCTCCTACAAAGCAAACACAAACATAAAAGTGAAGGGTCTTTTTGCTACACAAACCTATACACCGAGGTCAATGTTTACCTTACCTAGTGCATCATGCAGGTACTTCTGTCCCACCAATTTGAGGTATTCTTCAATGGCTTTGGTGGCTAGCGTGTTTTCCCTAAAGATCAGCACATCATGATCAGCGCAGCGATCCACCTCAGACATCACCAGATCCGTTAGGAAGTCCTAATAAACAAAGTTCAATCAACATCCAGCAATAAACAAGTGATTTATAGCAAATTTAAAGTATTGAGATCTCAACTGGCATCGTACCTTTGCCCGTCCCGTGCTCTGCAAAATGTGCACGAGCGCGCTGGCCATCTCCTCTTTGTTCTTCACGCTGATGACGGGCTCCAACACAGAGCACAACATGGTATAGTTATTGGTCACAAACTCGGCAAACTCTTTGTACTGCTCCATGGGCAGGATGGAGACGGTCTGAAAGCGAGATTTGATGCGGATGGAGGGGCCTCCACCTTTGGTTTTGCTGGTGGTGGGGGTACTGACCGGATACCATTTCTCCACAAACTGCCTTCCCATTACTCCCTGCACCGGTATGTTCACCAGGCCCACATAGTTGTTTTTGTCCTTTTTCTTTTTCTTGTCCACATCACGATAGATATGTACAGTGATGCTCTTAATGGACGGAACGCCGGAAAACTCAAAGTGTTCCCCCCAGAACAGGCAGTCAGAGCGGGTTTTGCTGGTGGTGCGGGCGTACAGCACGTCATCCAGGCACAGCTCGCAAAAATATTTCTTTTTTGGGGGCAGATCTTTGGCCTCGATGATCCACAAGCGGAGGATGTTTTCCGCTCGTCGGCAGTTGTCCTGGTGAAGGAATGACATGGATTGAACCACAAAAGCTCTTAGGTACAAAACAAGCATGTAAGATTTTGTTTGGATAAAAAAAAAAACAAGCATCTTACAGTCACCTTATTAGGCTGCACAGTTCTCTTCAGGTTCTCCATCCATTTGTCCCGTTCAGCAGCAGAGGAGCAGCTGAAGCACTTACTTCCACCTGAGTACGCCACCTACATAAAGAGAGGGAGAAATCCAGCAATTCATTGATGAAATCATTTGTTTAAAATATATGTTATAAAGAATTGAACTGCATCCCATAGGTGACCGTGGACAACAAAACTAGTCATAAATAGCATATTAGTATCAATAGCCAAAAATACACTGTACGTGTCAAAATGACCGATTTTTGCTAAAAATCTCAAAAAGACCATGTTCCATGAAGATACTTTGTGAATTTCTCATCGTAGATATAAAAAACATTTTTGATTATTTGGACAGCTTTAAAAAGACAATATTCTTCAGATTCCAGACTTTTAAATATTGTCCTATCCTTACAAACCACACATCAACCGAAAGCCTACTTGTTTTCAGCTTTCAGAAAGTGTATAAATCTCAATTTTGAAAAATGGACTCTTACGACTGGTTTTGTGGTGCAAGATAATATGTGGTTGCACTTATGATGTCAAGATAGTTAGACAACAGTAAAACGTTATATATATAGTTACAGAAATGTATACTTCATTGTAATAATATCTAACAACATTACTCTTTTAAAGCATTTTTTTTTTATCAAATATCTTTGAAAGCATAAAATATTTATTACGCAAACTTGAATAGTGTTGTAAATATAAACGTCTATGTGATCATGGGAATAACGCTAAGAGGTGAAGTTTGTACCTCAAAGCAGAAGTCTTGTCCGAGAATGCTGCTGTGTAAAGGTTTGACGTAGACGTCCTCCTCCATACTCAGATCCAGAGCTTCAACAGCACTGCCTGGACTCAGCAAAGACTCATGGGAACAGGACTCTTTCAATTTGGGAAGGCCTCGTGACCTACAACAGCACACATAAATACAGAAGCTTTAACTCAATTACGTAAGATCATTTAGTAATAATTGCATCCTCTCTTCCGATTCTGATATTTAAGTCTCCTTCCTCACTGGCTCACAGTGTCCTCAGCCACAGGAAATTTGATGAAACTGGGTCAGAGAGACTGATTGTAATCTCCTACTAATCATTTTAGTAAAAAACAAAAAAAACAAAACAAAAAATAAATACAGAGTACGGCCACAGGGAGGCAGTCAAATGTAAGAGAGTGAGTGTTTCAGATAAAAATAATCTTTATATATATACACATATACATATATGTGTGTGTATACACACACACACACACACAACCAATTTAGCATGCCTACAACATTATTATCTAATCTACCATAAAACAAATTCACAATCTCGCCGCCTGCAGAAAGAAAGTTTATACCTACGAAAAACAACTAAAGATCCACTTGAAGGAGTATCCCAAGAGCATATCAGGATATTAACGCATTGCTGAAAAGAAACGAAGACTCCAATCCAATAGTTATAACTTCATTTTCTTTTTCGGTGCAGGCACAGAGCTACTTCGCCGTAGCTCAGGTGAGGTTAGAAAGGACACAGAAAGCTGATGTGACAAACAAGAAAGAGGGCTGGCCAATGAGAAGTCCCCGTGAGAACGTTACCATGGGGACCGCCCTATGAGGAGCTGAGGAGCGAGGGATGAGTGGACTACACAAACATCTTAAACACTTCCACACACCTACACTTCACACCTGAACTACCGCCACACTTGCACAACATCCAAACATTGACATTACTCACATGATTGTGTTTAAAAAGAATTCAGTCTTACGATGAAACCACAAGAAAAACAACAAAACAAAGCATACAAACATATATTACAGTTAAAACATGCTGATTTGCTGCATAAGAAACATTTCTTAAAACGTATGCATTGCTGCATGTGTTTATATATTTATAGAAGTGTTTTTTTTTTATGCAGACTAATATAAAGATTAACCGCAGACAGAGTATAATACAATGAAAGTATGTAATACTACTACTACTACTACTACTACATAAAAGCCTAAAGCAAATGATTGCTAGGAAGAGACAGCTACTCTTGTAATGTACTGTGCACATATTCCCATTTAGTTCTGTGCTGAAAACCAAAGACAGTTGAAAACAAACCCATTATTGAAATTCGCAGCTAAAAACCAAAAGCTTTATGTTTGTTTTCTAGTATACATCTACTATAAGGGCGAATGCAATAACTTTGCACATACGATCAGACAGTTGGTCACGCAACATGGACTACCCTGGAATAAGTGCCTAATAGAAAATCTGCTGGCATCAGTTTCTCTCGTTATGAGAAATTGTGGTGATGCCTGCTGACTTAGATAAAAACCAGATTACCACAATGATTGGCCTCTCATCTGGCTCACATCCCAACAGAACCCAAACACAGGACCCATCATTTATCGCAAAACATCCATTATCTGTCCACATTACCGCATAATATCCCTGAGATGTGATCTTCAAGTCCGAAAATTCAATACAACACAGTTACACAGCCCAGATATTGTGGAAAAATACAAAAAACAATGCATCTTCTCGGGTTGTGTGAAAAACAAACGTAGCACAATCACAACAAACACAAATCTTACGAGAAAAAAGCTTCTCAAACTTTGAAATCAATCTTTCACTAGATGAAATTGACCGACTCACTTACCGAAACTACGGAAACTGAGATTTAGCCTAACTGAACTGCAAGTGGTTTGTGAAACTGAATGCAATTGCATATGACAAAGTGAAGTTCAAGACAACATCTATTCATCTCCTCCATCCAAACAGTATCTGCTTCCGTCTCCATTTACAGGGGCGTATACACCGAATCGGACAGCTGATGCAGAAACAGCAGGGAGACTCCTGATGGAGGGTTCACTTCCAGCTCTCGATACATTTCACCTGCGTTGACTCGGACAGCTAAGCAGATCAGTGCACAGTCAGCCCGTATCCGGACACAGCTCTCCCACATTATCTAAGAAATCTGATCGCTCCGCTGGGACTGCGGTGCCACATTCAAGCTCTTTACAGTCAAAGCTTCCAAGTCCACCATGAACACAGCACTAGTATTTTCATTCAGACCACATAGTGAGAGGTGATTCTGCTACAGCGAAGGTCGATTACTTCAAAGCCTCTAATGTGCTATTTACATATTCGTTTCAGCCACGAGTTCAAATGTTTTCCCAAAGCCAGCTATTCAGCAAAGCCAAGAAAGCAGAAAACTGTAGCCTTATCTGAAGAGAGGTTTAGTTAGCTTTAGCTAGCTCTTGGCATGATCACAATACACGTGGGAACCTATTAAGGTTGGACGCATTTTCTTTGGCATTGTTTAGCTTTTTGGTACATCTGACAAAAAAAAAAAATTGTTTGAAATGCACATGAACAAAAAGGCAATAAAGAAATACATAAATATAAACAAAAACACAGTAACTCCCACATAATGAATGAAAAACAATGTTAAAAACATTATGAAAAAAAAAAAAAAAAAAAAGGAAAACAAACTGAGTATACTTTGTGTAAATATTTTTGTTTCTTCTCATTTTTGATAACAGCAATGTACATAGAGTGTACTATTTTACATGTTCTATTATTTATCTATTACTCTAGTATCTATTATTTTAGCACCTGTATAATAGTGGTCATCTGTGCATTTCAGGATTAAAAGGATATTATCATTAACTTAATTTAAACTTATAACAAGTTATTTTTTAAATGCATCTCTAAATGCGTCATATAGGGATGTGCAGTCAGCATACAGCGAATGATTTGACATTGTGTGGTCAATAGTAAATGAGTCAACGAGTCAGCAGTTTTAGACACCGTATATACATGCATGTGTAAAATGTTGCTCAAGTTGTCTCAAGCACCTCATGAATTCTGCACCTCGGTGAGATGTCATGCAAAACTTCCAGATTCCCATCCTCTCTTTCCACTGACATCTAGTCGCAGTTGTTGCAGAAGAAAGTCTCTCAGCTTCGTGCTGACGATGACAGTATTACTAAAGAAACTGATGCAGACAACGCTGGAAACTGACTACACTGAACAAATCATATTTCATCACTTCCAAAATGACAGTGAGGACAGGGAGTCCTAAAGATCAGATACAAATAGGAATTTTCTACGGTATGGAAAAAAAAATGGACTTTTATAGTACATAAACAAGTAGATAACGTAAGGATCGTGAAGAAAGATTAAAGGCAAATGATGTTAAAATTTGCCATTACAGAAATAAATCACATTTTAAAATATACAAAAAAAAAAAAAAAAAAGTACTATGACTCTTACTGTATTTTTAATCAAATAAATATAGCCATGGTGACTCCTTTAAAAAACTAAAATCAAACGCAAAAACAAACTATATATATATATATATACACACACAGTAATATAAAATGAAATATCTTAATTTCAGGTGAACTATCCCTTTAAAAGCACACAAACATGTGCACACAAGCGTATGCGTGAGCGCAGTGCCAGATGCTGGAGTTTTGTAGCAATTCATCTCAATCAAAATGTCACATGCAGTTCCTCTGCCTTGGCCACACTATCACATGCCCCACAACACTCGCACACACTTTCCCGGCATTACTTAGCTCCTCACAAACAGATGCACTCAATTCACAAGGAGCAGCATGAGAAATCAGCGTGATTAGAATCGCGTCTCCTCCTCATCTATAGTCTAACCGCAGCAGCTGTGGCCATAAGAGTATACAGAGAGAGCAGACACGCCAGCAACAACACAGCCAGAGCCCACAGTGTCCATCCTGTTCCAGCAAACACAAACAAAAAGGGTGGAAATGCAACTTCTGGTTTTGTCACCACAGGTCCCCAGCCCAAATTCAGCCTTGAGGCCTGTGACACACTGTTTGTGTAGTAATAAAACAAAAGTGACTTTCCCTAATGCTATTAACAGCCCTGTTTATCCTCTAGTTGCAGTCAGATTCACAGTGCTTACACGCCCGACCACAACACTGCAAAGAAGCAAATTAGAGGAAAATCTGACAAACAGCCACTGCCCTTGTGATACAACATCAACTGTGTGGACTGTTTTGGAGAAAGGAGGACTATAAAACCTAAAGAAACCCATTTATCTTAAAGTCAAACCAAATAACTTAATTTAAACTTAGCATAAAAAAGGCAGAAAGTGTACCATAGGCAGTACATCAGAATGCTTACAGGTTGAAATTGATTATTTTTTTAGGATTTATTTTTTGGCGTTTTTTTGCCTTTATTCGATAGGACAGATCAATGTTGACAGGAAGTGAAGCGGTAGAAAGGTGAGATGGAAAGGTCAGCTAGCCGGGACTCGAACTTCGTGACGCCTGAAGCGCAACAGTGCTAAATGTCTGCACACAGCCCATGAGGCTATCGGCCCAGACTGAAATTGATCATTTGATCAAATAAAACACTTATTTTGTTGGGAACAAATATGAACTTGAAAACTTTATCAATAAACAAAGATTGTTTTGGGTCTAACAAGAAAACAAATGAAATAAAATGAAATAAAAAAATAAAAATAAAAACACCAAAGCAAAGCGAAAACCAAAGCAAAACTAAACCAAACCAATACAAAAACACCAAAGTAAAGCAAAAAAAAAAAAAAAGAGAACAAAAAAAAATCTAAGTAAACCAAAAAATGAAAAAAATAAATAAAATTTATTTTTAATGGGGACTAAAAAAATTTTTTCCCATCAGCACACAAAATAAATTAAATATATCTACAAAAGATTTCTTTGTGTTAGAACACATGGGAACTTTTGAATGTCAGTCAATAGAGAAAGATTTTTCAAAATGGTAGTTTTGGGAAGAATTGGCCTCTGCTAACCAGCCAAAGTATTTGTAATACTGTGCATTTCACTAGGGGGCAGTAAAAAAAAAGTGCTGTCAAAAGGTTTTTCAGAACATGCCAAACATAAATTAAGTAAAATGAATCCAAACTTTTGACTGGTAGCGTAAGTGCAGTTTAAATCGCAGCTTCAGCGCAGCAGCTTCATTAGGGACGAACTGCCAGAATAGTTCTGCCAGAGAGCTGTCAGACTGCCTGAAAGGTCTAAATTTCTTTTAAAACAGATCTCATGTTATGCCAGCTCCAAGCACTGCATATTTTCCAAGGAGCTGCTCTTTATAAGACACAAGCATGAATTTAAGCAGAATTTTTTGGCTTTGTTATATAAGCACTCAGCACCTTTTTTGTTTGAATAGCTGTTTATAATTCAAGAAAAGTGGAAAAAATAAAGCTATTGCTTTACCTATAAAAGTTCATTCAAATATATCTATTCAATCAGTGTAAAATGAAACAAAGATGGCTTTGAATTCGCACATCTATCTCTAAAAATTCTGAGGAGAGACACCAAAAAGAAGGAAATTCAGTGAGGTTCAGACAAAGTTCCCTCTGAATACATTCATAAGAAACAAACAAGCGTAAGCTGTACCTGTCATTTTCTGTTGGTCGCAGCGATGGGAGTCTAAAGCTTGTGTTGCGATCCAGCTTTGTTTGACTCTTCGTTCTTTTGATGGATCCTTTCAGTCGTTTACTTAAAAAACCCTGTGAAGCAGAAGCACACAGAAAGTACTATGAGAAACTCATGTTTTCAGTTGATGAATGACAGCTGAGTGTGAGGCTGTGCCCGGCGTGACTCAACTTCGCTCATGAGTAAGCGTCTGCATATACAACTTTAAAGTCATGATCAATTATACATGGACACCACTCGCTGAGAACGCATGACAGAGACAACGGCACCATCACGACAAAGCAGACGGCAACTTCGCAAAGACTTCGTTGACCTTTCAAAAGCAGGTTTGAACATTAGAGGACAGGCAGCTGAAGTAAATTCCAACCGACCGTTTCAGCAGACATATCATTCTATCTTGGCGGTGAAAATGCACTCGCACAGATTAACATGGGACGGCCAAGGCCGGCTGAACAGTTCACAGTCTGCTTGTAGCACAGACAGTGCTTGCTCAGTGTCTTAAAGGAAAACTAAATATTAATAAGTAACCAAGTCAGAGAGTTCAGACGGCCACCTGCAGATATAAAAGTGAGTAATATTTGGTACTGGGTCAGAATGAGCTGTTCTTATGAGGTGTGTTCGTTTAGCAAGACAGGAAGGAAAAAAAATTAAAAAAACCAATAGCATATCCATTCATGTCCTATGAGAGCGTGTTAATTCATTTCAGTTAGTAAGAGGAACATAATAAAGAAATTGTTTTGTTATGCCTATGAAATCTGATTCATTGAGACTGTAGAATAAACAACCTAAATAAATGATAGCTATAAATATTAGGAACAACAATAACAATATTTTGTTCTAATTGTGAAATCTGATTGAATAAGTCAGAGAAAGGCAACCCAAATGAATAAACTTTATTTACTTTAATTTAATTAATTTAATTGAATTTACTTTATTTAATTAATATATTATAATTAAGCCCTGTTCACACCAAAAACATAATGATATTAGCATGCACACCAGCGAACAATATTATCCGTCTGTCGCTTTAAATTCTCAAGCTCGTTATAGCAGGATGGATTCTGATTGGCAGATTCGGTTTGTATCGTTCATCAGCTGGAAAAAAAATATTATTCTGGAAATGATTCGAACGATATTGTTTATATTGTTTATATTGTGCAATTATCTTTATATTTGTGGTGTGGACTATTTTTTAATATTGAGAATTATTTATGTCTTTTATATTCTATATTAGAGCAAGACGTGCTCTTTATTAGTCAGAAAATATGACCAGACAAAATGCGGTCTAACATGTTTTACAATTAAAGCAGGAAGCAGGAAGATAAAAAATCTGCTGTAAATCACAGAGGTTCGCTGAGCGGCTGTACATTAAAATCATGACAATGTCAAAAAAAAAAATAGGGCAGAGGAAGTAAGATTTGTCTTGTTCAGATGAGTGCCAGACTGTAGGAAAGCGTTTGGCTAGTAAAAGGCCATTAACAGAAAAGAAGCGAGATTGTATGTGATAAATTAGTCATTCCTCATCGGAAGAAAGATGAGATAAAGCTTTATGTTTGAAAAGTGAAATAAAGAAGGTGGAGATAAAAGAAGGAGAGAGAGAGAGCGATGAAGCACTAATGTGGAGGGTATCGCTGTATAGTCTGACAAAGAGAATCATTTGGAAATTATCCAGCAAAGATCAAAATGTCTTTTAAACTGTATGTGTACACATAAACACCACAGCAGTTTAACAGCATTCGTCAAAAACATTGCTATTAATTCAAACTTAGTCCTTACTAACAGTTTCCACTCCTCTGGGAATCGTGACAACTACTGATGTTTTTTAAAACTCAGGCTGTCCTACAGACTGACAGGCTTCAATGCAGTCTTCACATAATTCATGTATCAATTATATGCTGCCTCAACATAGCCCATTAATCCCAATGCACCTGTCAATCAATGCTTCCATATTCTTAATAGAAAACGACTTGAGCTGTGATGAGACTTCATATTAAAAAACACATTCAACATCCAAGTCTTTTATCCGAGTGCACCAAATCAGTTCATTTGTCTAGGAATTTTGTGACAGAGAGACAAATATGTACGATTAATCACTTATAAAATGACACACAAAAATGCTGGAGATATAAATATCTGCCTTGTCCCACTTCCTGCCTGGTTAAAAATATCTTCAAACAATTTCTAATGCTTCTCGGAGGCACAGACTGTTTCCAGAAAGTGCCTTTGTTACAATATAGCTATCGGAGAGAGTGTCTGCTTATTGTTCATACAATGCGACGCTGAAAATACTGCATAAAAAACTCTAAATGAATGCGAAACCTGAAAAGGTATGAGCATACCTCAAGCTGGCCTGGAATAAGGAAGACCATTAGTAGCTGGAGATAAACGGAGGACGACAACGCTTCAGTAATCAGGGGCTCAAGAGGGTAATTAAAGTGGGGCATTTATCCCAAGCAGGAATTCTGCTCTATTTCGACATCAGTGTGGTGTGACATGTAGCCAGCCTCTTGCAAAAGGCGAGGATAGTGGGGAATAAAACAGCAGTGACACTAATACGAAAAAATACAGATATTACAGGGGTCGTATGATGCCATTTAAAGTCTTCCTTTCTCTTTGGAGTGTAACAAGCTGTTAGCGCTCGGATAAGATCCCTAAAGTTGCAAAGACTAAAGTCTCAAAACCAAAGAAATATTCTTTATAAAAGTTATGACTTGTTCACCCCCCTCTAAAATGGCTCATTTAAACACGCTCCTACTTTTCTACATCACAGAGTGGATTTATGTTTTAGAACATTGGCCAAATGTTTATGCAAAGAAAGATGGCGGAACTATTCTCGCTATAGTGTTGCTGCCAGCGCCATGTTATGGAGATGTGTTCAGCACATTTACGGAAGACTGACTCCTAAAACTTGCAGAGCTATGCTGGCTGTGCACAGAGACTATAAAGTAGAGCAATTGATACTCTCCAAGGATAGTCTGGCACTTCTGACTCACAACATTTAAGTTACGTTTTCTCATTAAAAGAACTTACCTAAAAGAGTCTACATCTACATTCTCTCTCACTGTTGTTTATATACAAGCAAAGGGGTGCATGTTATTAAATATAAATATCTTTCTCCTTTAACAGAATGACATGAGTGTGAGCAAAATATGAGAGGATTTTATGTAATTTTATTTTATTTTGTTTAATGTTCCTTTAAAATAATTTTTTTTTTTTTTTTGAATGACAGCGAATGTTGGAAACATGTTCAAGGCGAGATTTTAGGTTCCAATTGTTATCTTCAAAGTTTTGTTATTCATCACTCAAAACAACACACAACACAATGGTGAGTACATGATGGCAATTTTCATTTTTGGGTAAACCATCCCCAAAAAAAAGCATAGTTGTTCCAGTCACTTTATCCAGAATTGAACAGTGCAACATTACAAAACTTAACTATTTTTAATAAAACACTGCTCCGCTCATTCATTAACTGAAAAATTATACTAATAAATCAAATACAAAATACTGGACGAAGACTACACTGGTCAGTGAGCAAAACGGCAAAGTAAGATCTAATAGCTCACATAAAGACATTCAGGGGTCTAAAAATGAAATAAAAACTGAAGGACAAAGAGTGCTGGCAAAGCAGACTGTGAGAAGGCCAGAGAGATGTGATGATGAATTGGTATAATGCAGGTATGAGAGCTTTGCTAAATTAACTCACAGGCACTTTGAAGGGTGAGGAGTTGGGGCCATCCATGGAAATGTTCTTCTCAGAGCTGCCCAGCCCCGATATGCTCCTCCGCCTGGGAGAGCGCTCCGCAGACGCTTCCACTGTGAGAGAAGAGAGAAAAACAGGGATTAGATCAGAGAAAATCTGCAGAGACACTGAGAGGATGTCTTTAAATGTTTTAATAGGCACACTAATGATTAGAGAATTACAGATATTTAAAACATTGAGTTGGAAAGCTGTAACACAAGGGTAGTCGACTGTGGAAAACTTCCAGGAAGAAGTTTGGTACATTGATGAATTACTGATACTGCAGACACAGGAATATTTCTAAGTGGAATCAACATTTGTGCCAAACATTATTACTCCTACTGTGGCTGAACTAATTTAGAAATGATGGCTGATGCATAATCAATAATTATTTCATTATGTTATAGCTTAGATCTATATTATGAACACTTAAAGGCCAATCAGAACGCAACAGTGCAGTGGCGCGTGTTCAACTGCATGGCAATTTAGTATTACATATGTTCGCATATTTCATTTTGTCTGAACTTATCATAGTTTCTATTTATATATTGTAATAATTTATAACATTCAGTAACATTTTGGGAAAAAAAAAAATCAGATTAAAAATGCTTTTTTCAGATATTTTAAACAAACCTTCACACTTCACTTCGGTTTACACAAAAATATGAAGCAGATCCTTCCAAATGATCATGTGACACCTAAAACTGGAGCAAAGGCTTCTGAAAACTTGTTTTTGCCATCACAGTTACTTTTTAAAATATTAAAATATAAAACATTAATTAAACTGTAATGATATGTAGCCTTAGTGAACACAAGATATCTAACACAAAATCTCACAGAACCCAAACTTTTTTTAATCAAAATATTAAGAATAAGGACGCAGAAGAACTTTCACTTTATGAGCATTGCTAATAATGATGTTTCAAAGACAGGTGTGTCTTCCTTTAATTCCACATTTCAAAAGTCCCCCTGCACCGATGACTGATCCTGCTGACCAGTTTTAAATGTAGTCTGGGGTCTAATAAAGTCACCTGCCCTCTGTAAATCTATCTCTTATCCCTTAATGAAGCCCAGCAGGTCGCTAACAGAGAGCTTGCTAAAGTGCCAGACAGACAGGTTTAAAAGAGTGAATTAACCCAAAGCTTTCAGTAAGTCCTCTTAATAAAGCACTCATCCATCCACTCATGAACACTCACTCTACCTGCCACCACCAGACTTCCAGATGGATGCCCTGTGGCTTTCATATAAAGCCACTCTCAAAAGCTAAGTGGAATATTACTCATTTTCCTTTTTACAGCCAAGTTTATTTTTAATTTCCTCAGACCGATTTATTCTACATTTGCAGGGAGCCCCATAGCCGATGTGTGTCAAGGATGGAGCAGGACGTAACCTACATCCGCACAACATCCCAGAGATCGACCCCTTGGGCTGTTCTCCTCGCTGAAGTGTGGATCACCTCATAATGAGTTAATTCACCCAGAGAAATAAAAACCCAGTCCATCACAGAGCACGAACTGCTGCAGAACACTTGCCTCTCAACGTCTGCACTGAATCAAGAAACACTGTTAAAATTGACCCAGGGGTCTTTGGCCAAGACGCTGCTTCTGGTTTCAGCTTGCAAGCCTCAGTGGATCCATACAATAGAGATTGTGCCTGGTCCGTTGGAAAGCTGCCCACCGCTACTCAAGATCAAACCCTCGGCTCACAATAAAAAGCTTAAAGATGAACTTCACCCAAAAATTTCAAACTTGCCTGACTTGCTGTCATGCATGATACTGTTTTTATCCAAACAATGAAAGACAATGGAGTATATATATATATATATATATATATATATAT
>JAUMHP010000041.1:12987613-13010516 GCA_032361065.1 Enteromius trimaculatus | reverse complement strand
TGGAGGCAGCGCACGAAAACAATCATTAAACACCAGTATCCCACTGCACCGCTACAAGCGTGTGATGCAGATAAACAGCACAATCTGATCTGAAAAAGAGCAAAGGTCATGTTTCCTTTCAGTGTTTCAGTAATTGTTCTATAAAGCAAATACGGTTTGACATGTAGGCCATTATGACTGCTTAAAAGAAGTGCTAATGCTCGACTGATAACGTTTGTTGAGTTGACATTGGTCAAAGCTGGTAGTCCCATCTTCATTCTCTTCACAATCTGTGATCGACCATCGCCTGAAAAACATCCCAGCAACCTCTGCTGCAAAGGAGGACACAATGTCTACACGTCTGACCACAGGAAGTAATGACACAGGGCCCCCAGCTAAACCTACAGCCACTTTGTCGGAGTGATTTTTTTTTTAGCTCTACTATTTAGTGCAGGAGGAAACCAGGAGGGACAGCGCATGCACACACCCCTCTCCTAAAAATAGCATTAGTCCCTACAAATCTGTCAGAAATGTATCAGGAGAGAGGGCAGAGGGGACAACAGGCCACATAAAAAAAACAAAAAACAAGGTACAACCACAGCACATGACCACCAGAAGTTACACCAGCGGTTTAAATGCATTATAACCTCTGAAGGTTATTGATGATAAAGATAACAAAAAAGATTGTGAATCATATTGTGAAGACCTGAGAATTGGAACCATTGAAATTAGTTGTTGTTGTTTTTTAAAAAAAAGAGGCACTATTAAAACATCGATCATAACACTTCCACACTTGTAAGTTTACAGTTAAAAAAAGCCTGAAATACAAAAAAAAATTGCATTAAAAGGATATTAATAATGATATTCATGATGCTGCTAAGTGTTGTATAATATTATTGTGAATATCTGATGGAACGCCCAGCCCTAGTTCCTGGCAACATCCCATCAGCACAGTAAACACATGAACAAACTCTTCCATGCATTTATTTTTCTCTCAGCAAAGACAGACCCCCCAGAAACAGAAGAGTGTGTATTTTTAACCCACTCATAGGTTGGTGCTCTCGCTTGGGCTCTTAAGTAGGGGAAATCCTGCCACCCCCAGACATCACCCCAGTGTGGAGGCTGAAAAGATAAAAACTTTCCGTCTCCTCCTCCGTACAGCAGGCTCACATGGGCATCAACAGCAACCCGGACATAATGTTGCGTTCAAACAAACTAAATCAAAAATGATACTCAACTGATAACAGAGGAAAAGACATGTAAAAGAGTTAACCTAAAAAACTAAACTTAGGCCACTCTTCCTCCTGTCATTCTAAACTTGTATCACTTTCTTATGTACAATAACATTAAAGTGTTTTGAAAAATGTCCATTCAAATAAAGTAAAAAAAAATGTTGGCATTCATAAAGCTTAAAACAACATGAGGCAGTGCAAATAGAGTGCTGCAGGGATGACATACTTTTGTAGGATAAAATCCGGAAAGTATTTAGCATTTTGGCACTTTCTGTTCCATCGTCCTGAAGCCTATGGTTTTTTTTTTTGTTTTTTTGAATGGGTTTTGTTAAATGCCCGAAATAAGGTCTGTGGTTAACACAAGCTCAATATTTTTCCCCGTTTTATTCTATGACATGAAATAAGAATCCCTTGTGAACTTTTAAAAAGGGCAAGTTGCTTAATTGGACTACTGAGTTTGTCAGGGACATTAAACAGGTGAACTCATGTACTTACTAGTCTGTTTTACAGTCTCAATGCATTTACAATCATGCTCTTGCAAACTATGCTAACTCAACGTGTCAAAGAAAATGCTTTTTGAAGCAATAGTTCACCCAAAAATGAAAATTCTGTCAACAACAACAGTTCCAAACCTGAATAAATGTCTTTGTTCTGCCGAAAACACAAAAGAAGGTATTTTGAAGAAAGTTTGTAAACAAGATTGGAAAAAAAAATACTATGGAAGTAAAGGTTACCCAAAACAATGTGGTTACAAACTAGGGCTGCACGATAAACATTGTGCAAGATTTCATGTGCATCTTGTCAGTAAAGCCGGTTCTGTAATTAAGCAACATTTACTAAACAGAGCCGTTGTTGATGAGCTGTGTAAAGGTACAATAATGAACGCTGAAAACTAGTCTTTAAAATTCATGAAAGTTCATTTGCGAGCATTATCATGATAAACATGTAAGCTACATAGACTTTGTTATCTTCTATAATAATCCAAAAAAATAAAAATAAAATATTTACCAACAATAGCCCTTTATATTGGACAACTAAGAGGAAAATGATGTCTCTTGTGGAGTAGAACTGCTTCTCTATTGTTTGTGCCTCAAAAGACTCTTTAAGATGGGAAAAAGGATGCCAGAAAAAAGAACTCTGCTTCACCTGCCTCACTGTAAGTGTTCAGTCCAGCTGAGCCGCTTTCTAAAGCGGTTCACTGCAAAGCCCTGATAAGATAGCAACAGACTGAGTGGAAACAAGATTAAAGGTCTTGTGCAAAATAGATGAGATGGCCCAAACAAAACCTGAAAAGACATTTCACAGTGATGGACACACAAAACAAGACTAGAAAGGCATTTACAAAATCTACACGTATAGATAATGTAACGTCTGTACACATACCTTCAACATCTTAATGATGCAGACGTCTATTTATGTGAAGGCGCCACATCAACAGGGCTTATCTCAAACTAAGTCATAGGCATCTGAAATCTTTTATGAAGTAACCATAGAGCTTTTTCAATTGTTGTGTTGTACATTAGCATGGTAAAACTCTGGATGCTTCCCACAGTAGACTTCGGTCAGTCAGACTCTAAGGAGCCCGCAGCGCCTGACCCCATTTAGCCGTTCTCGATCGACGAATCAAATGGGGCTTTCAGAGTTGCCTAATATCCTTAGGGTCTGCAAAGTGCATGAAACACACTAAAGGAAGTCGGATTTTCTTCAGTCTTTCACTGGAACTCTGCTCTCTTTTGGCAGCTTGCACAGCATTGCTAAGCAGTGAAGTGTGATCTGTGACTCTTACCAGTCATTTACAGAGCAAACAGCGCACAACATGAACCTCTTTATCAACAAGGCACTCTATAACAACCTTCAGGCTGAAACACGCAATTTCAAGATTCAAAGACTAAGACCTGACCGTCATATCTGACAGAGTTGCCTGGCACCCACATTAAAGATAATGTCCGTAATGGCTCACTATAAAAAGTGAAGGAACAGTGGTTTTCAACTGCTTTTGCTTTTTAACCCAGTTTTTACAATGAATATGATGTGCAACCAAAGCAAAGAGCCAAAATTGAACCTAAAAAAGTTGCACACAGATTTCGTTGATTGACTGGATCCAATGATTGGTCGAATTTGTGTTTTATGCATGGACAACAGTCCAAAAGTCTGAGGTTAATAAAAATATGTATTCGTTTCCAGAAATAAATATTTGTTTCCACAAAATAAAGCCGCATAACAATTTTCGAAATTGATAAAAAAGGTTTCTCAAGCAAACAAATAACGCTTTTGAAGGATCATGTGACATGAAGACTACAGTAATGGAAGCAAAAATTACATTTTAAATTAATTATTGTAAAATATAGAACAGCCATTTGAATTCCTAACAGTTTTTCACAATATATATATATATATATATATATTATTAATACTTCTCATTTCCGATTATAGGTAAAACTACTAGGATATAAAAAGTATTTTATTAATGTGAAAGAATTATATATTTCCACATATGTAATATATACACCATATTATTTACTGTACAGAAAAAAAATATGATTTTTACTACATTTTAGTAAGATTTTTTTTTTCTCAATGGTAATCAGTAAAATTCAACCAAAAGCAAAAGGATTGATTGGTATAATGCAACTGCCGCCATTCAAGCCCACAACAAAACAGCAGCTACACCTACCAACCGCCCATCTTCCAAAGGAAGACATGCAAGAGCGCACACACAGCTGGTGTCGACCAATCAAATGCTACCACTTCTAATGGGTGGGGCCTTGTTATGCATCATGATGTCATTCAGTCCCTCACGCTATCCTCAAACAAGCCATCGAAAGAAAAGCATTGTGTATGACAGACATTGCGTTATATATGTGCTTAGTGGACTGAGCAAACCATTCGGTTAACCAGAGCTCTTCAATACCTGCTCCAAATTTATTGCAACAAAGATGTTGAAATCCCTTCCGGCTTAATGTTTACATACACCAAGCCTTCCTAAATAAATGCGGTTGCCTTAAGTGTATCTACAAAACCAAACGGTAAAAGCTTTAGAACAGACTAACATGAAGGTGCAGCTGAGGGCTCTGGTTCCTGTGAGAGCATATCAAATAACCTTGGCGTCACATGAGTCTCTGCCAGTAACATGAGATTGTGGAAGTCAGAGTGCAGCGTGGCTTTTATTATCCATTTGATTCAGGCATTTTTGCTAAGAGTGGTCACGGTGAATCAGAGCAGACAGGTGGAAAATTACCATCTAGGCTTTTACGATGAGGAAGTGCCTACCAAATATGAGCAGTCATCAATTATAGCGGCGCTGAATGTTAAACAAAAGAACCTGAAGGTTTATCTTAGATCAGACCGCCTCGTCTTTCTCGTGTTTCTCCAACCCTTATCATTTCCCTTTGGATATCGTGCTCATTTTCTTCCCTGTATCTGCCATCCATGTGTATTTTTATTAATGGCAGGTGTACCAGGCCAGAGAAGACATACTTCCCTCTTGACAGCTTGGCTCAGATGATTCCAGATGAGCGGAAGCTTTACTGATGCCTTTTTGCATGCGACCTGCTCACCCATAATGAATCACATCCATCAAAGGGCTGTGATAAAGCACACGAGTTACATTAACCCGGGGCAAGAGAGCATTTAATTAATAGAATGCGTAGCTCCGAGGATACATCCCGACCTTGAGCAACTTCTAATGAATTATCACTGGATGCACAGCTACAGTGGATAAATACAAATTGAGGAATATTATAATTGGATTGGCCTACTTACAGGCACAGATGAGTCTCATTTCAACCCTAGAAATTCAAAAGCACCAAAATCCTCAGTGCATTTCTAATGCAGAGACATGAGCTGGTTAACAAGAGGATGTTGTTTAACCTTAGGGGTGTTATCGCAATTAAACCAATTAAGCCAATCAATTCTGACAATCCTTGAGTCCTTGGGGGGGGGGAGAAGTAACACTCCTGTATCAGTCTTTAAAAGAGCAGGCAGGAAGCACATGCCACCGGTCTGCTGACACGCTTTAATCGATAGCCCAGAGTGGCAGAAATTCTTTCATGAGACCTCTTGCATGTGGAATTAACGTTCAGATGCGAGAACGCAAGCTGTAGAGGTCATCAGGGTGTTGAGACAGACATTCCCAAGTCATTTAGAAACAAAAACGTTAAATCCAAGGTCAATTATATGCATAATAAGTAGCTAATTTAAAAATAATAGGATAAGATAAAATGAAGAAACAAGCCACATTTCAGGAAACTCCGGATTCAAAACAAAGCTAATTAAACTGCAGCAATAATTTAAAAGTAGCATTGCCCAGCATGTTTACGGTTCATCATCCTGCTTATTGCAAAGCGACTTAGCAAATAAATAAAGAAATTAACAAAATATTGATCAGAAATGACCTTATTTTGTGAGTGGTAATACACAAGATATGAAACTAACATAGCTAGTGGTCAGACAAATAGAAGACCACAGAATCTTGAGACTGACAAATTAGGATCAAGTAGACTAGAAAGTCATACAGGGCAATATAGATGGTTTCAACAACGAAGTCCTAACTTAGACTTCGAGTAAACATCCAAATAGAATCAATAACAACAGCTAAGTCCTTCTGGAGTAGGTTAATTTTTTGATAAGTGAAATATGTTCGTTGCATAAATCAGATGGATTATCTCATTCATCCAAACTCAAACTCTTCAACTTATGGCCAGGTGCGTGCACCCGATGAAACCATCTACTATAGGGCATTATAATGTACTGCAAGATGAGGAGCAAAATATTTATCCAAGAACGATCAGGCATGGGCTTGAAAACAGGAAAGGGGGGCTTCCTGTGTTTCAGGTAACGCCTGGAATCCCAGGACATTGTCTTCCAGCCAGTCAGTCTCCATGAGTGAAAGGAAAGGGTGGAGGACTGACAGATACCTGCCTTCGTCTCCTGGGAAACACCAGACCGACGTACTCTATTGACCCTCAAAAAATTCACCCTTAGAAACTAAAGCATCATCCCAACCACACACAAAAAAAAGGACTTATGACTTGTCCAAAATGATCAGCACGTTGTTTTAGAAGATCTAAGGAGACAAAGGCACCTTTGAACCAGCCTTGGGAAAGGAAGCAAAGCGTGCGGCCTGTTGCATCAGACTCGAGCATGTGAAACTCTTGTGACTACAGTGAACTCAATTCAGGACTCTCCAATTAAGGGGCTTTTCAAACTGAACGCTCAGCACCACAGGCAACTCACCAAAATGCTGATGTGGAGTACCTGGGCACTGCATCAAACTTGATGAGGAGCTTGACTAGACAGCATGTGTTCCACACAACTCATCACTCTTTGTGACAGAAATCACTGAAAAACAGTCATTATCCCAGTCGGCTCCTCAAGAGTTAGTGCTGGAAGATAAGCTCCTCATTTTAATAAGCTTAGACATGAGTCTCTCTCTAAATAAAGAAAGAAAAAAAACTAAGCAACCAAATTCTGGATAAACAGGACCTAAGCCTTATCTATAAGGTGCTTAATAGACTGAAAATCAGGGATTAATGGAGAGCCAAGTCAAGGACATTTAGTCATTTGAACTTAATTAAATCTGACTTTGCAATTCAATTATAGACAGATCCTTGGATGCAAAACTCAACAAAATTAGACATAACTGCTGCACTACTAATCTATTGATACACAGCTTTTATCAGCCAACATTATAGATACATTTCATTTTTCAAATGAATGAAAGTGGATATGAATTATAAAGGGCTAGAATTAATATAGTCAGATTATAATCAGATCAGAATCACAGGAATCTGACATCACTTGGTAAGTAACACTTTAGTATAGGAACCAATTCTCATTTAATAGATGCTTATCAACATTACTATTATGACTGTGCTTCTAAAGCACATATTCTACATCCCTAAACTACCCAATACCCAAACTAAACAACTCTTATCTTACTAACTTAATAACTAATTAGTAGTTCATTGAGGCAAAAGTCATAGTAAATGGTTTGTTAATAGTGAGAAACGGATCTAAAAGCCTCACAGCTCTCTGATTGAAGGTCCGCACGGAAATGTTTTGTAACCATCGCTGAGAAGAACAGTCATGGCCAAAACAAGTCCATGAATAGACAAGCTGGCATGGAAAACATTATTCTTAAAAGATACATAAGGGAAGTGAGTGGGAGAGAAGCCGGCCAGCATCCTTATTTGAGCTATTTCAGCTCTGGAATGCCACGATGAATGCACTGGTGCCGGTTGCTCTGGGATTTTGGAATCCAGTCCACTGAGGTCATTCTCGGAACGGTCTGCTTACATCATAGTCCCGGCCCTGTCTGCTGACAGCTACAATGAACGAACGAACGGTTCACGTTGGGTGGAGGGGAGGTGGTGCAGCGGGGCGCACATCCTGAGCAGTCCGCCGCAAACACAATCCTACCATTCACTCTTGCCCCTCCCCACCCTCCTCTCGGCTTCCTCTACAAGATTAAACACATCTAAGAAGCAACTTCACAAATATTCCACAGCATTCACTTTCATCCACCGTGGCAGAACTGTCCCGGACCTTTCCATTTCAATATGAGGGGCATGATGTAAGAAGCTCGGTGGATGTAGGCAAACATTTAAAACCAGCAGGCCCAAACAGATGCCAAATCTGACAGGGCTACCTACACACCCGCCAACCCTGAGCTTTGTGTAAACGACCGGAGGAAGCATTTATATATTTCCAAAATTTCACTCCAGGCAACAACAAACCCAAAAAGTGCACAGAACAGGCTGCCTAATGAAATACAAACCCCACATTTAAAGCACATAAACACCATTTACAGAACACAACCGGCTCTTGAATAAGCCTGTGTGGGAGGAACGTGAACTATAACAGAACAGTTATATTATTAGTGTCACTCAGTGACTTGTTATTGCTATTAGACTTCCTAGTAATAACAAGTCACTGAATGAACAACACCAGAATTAAGCCCCTGCTCTGCTAATTATTTAAAAACCGTGATTCACTTCCCCCTATCTGAGGAGGAGATGTTTAACATGATGAGCATGTAGCTGCCGTGGTCATTTAATTATGGATGATATGACATCCATGCTGAGGCCAGTCTTAATGCGAGAGGTCTGACTGCTCTCTGACTGTCAGTTATGACTCACTTCTGTCTCGCTGTGAGTTTGGGCTTACACCAGTGGGAGCTACTTAAAGACAAATACCATAGAAATTAAAATTATGTCATAGGGTGTTGGAAAGCACATGAACAGAGAAAACGGGAATTCTTTACACATTACAACACATCATCTGGATTTGAGCTTTTTCCCAGTGCGGGCCTGGAAAATAAGATTGAACTGCTCTGCATTTCAAAACAAAGGGATAGTTCACCCAAAATGAGAATTGCGTCATAGTTTACTCATCCTCATGTCGTTCCGAAACCGAATGACTTTATTTGTTCCGTGGGACACAAAAGGAGTTATTCGAACGACTGTGATGGCCGTTGATTTCCAAATGCTATAAAAGCGTTAGAACGGTTGTCCTATATTCAAAGTTGTATGAAATCATAAAATAGCTTGATTATTAATTTTTCATTATTCATTGTATCCAGTGAGTTCACTCATTGAGTCAGTCTGATTCAAAAATTAGATGCGTTTTGCAACTGTTTTTTCTTTTTATTTTAAGATTTATCTCTCTTGAACAAATCAGAAATTGCTACTTGAGCTACAGAGCACATGAAGATTATCCATCATATGAGTTTAGAAAACAAAAAAGTCAAACGGACCAATTTTCTTATACATTTACGGTGCTTTTGTGTCCATGTTTAAAGCTTGAAAGTGCCCATTCATTTTAAGCACGTGAAAAAAAAAAGATCTTGTAAAATTTTTTAATTTTTTTCTTGTGCTCCACAGAAGAAAGAAAATAATATGGGTTTGGAGTGACATGAGGTTGAGAGAAAATCATGACACTTTTTATTTTGAAGGGAACTTAAACTTGATTTTAGTTGGTCCAGCTCAGAATTAGTGGGGATGGAAAATGAGATGAGGAGTCAGTGGCAGTGGGTGGACAGGACTGGATGTCCTGTCTTTCATGTGAAGTCCCTGGTTTCGACTTACATCCTTAAATAAGACAACAGGCTGCCATGACAACAGCCCCTGGCAACAAGTCTATAGGGTGCGCACTGCCTTAAAGAAGCTTTATTTAACAACGCAGATGTGGAAACACAATCTGTAACCATGGCTTACTATTAATCTGTCATATAAATTATTATATTGTGCATGTGCATTAAACAAACTAACAACCCCTGTTAAAACTCTAACTGAAACCGTGACAAGAATACATTTTCATGTTTGTCAACAATGTGCTAAAACCTTTTCAATCGCACCCCGTCTCCTGTTACAACTAGGAGACATAATCGTCCACAACCAGATCAACATTCAAACCTATTATGAGTAACCAGGATTTTCCACACAGCCCTTCCTTTAACCACAAATCATAACGCACACATTGAAAACTATCATATATACAAGCCATTGTTTCTTTACAAATTACACTACAGTTAAAGCAAACACACAAAAGGCACAGAATTTATTGCACCATCAGACACAATTTATAAGGACATATGACTTAACCTAGTATATTTTTTAAAATGAAACTGCACAGCACATGCCACACACAGGGAGGAAAATGAACATGTTTCTATTAGAGCTGTGGTACTATGGCAAGCCACTTTAACATTTCACTTGAATATCCTATATAACTAGCCAGCAGCTATTTTAACGTTATTCAAACTTCTTTATGAATACAAGTAAATACGTCAACAGTGACTAGTATTTGCTCAACTAATAACTGTTCTGTAGATCTGTGGTTCATAAATCAATTACTAAATTCCTGCTAGGATGTGAAACAACTGTTCCAAGAAAATTACAAATTTATGTCTGACAACAGAGATATAATAATAAAGATATGAGCACACTGGGTGTTTCATCAGTTTAGAATCAGAACTAGCCCTGCAAGATTCGAAAATGTATCACTATTTCTATCAAATCTCATTAAACAAATGGAGCACTGATTGATGGGAGTATTTCCCTACAGTACACTATAGAAAACAAAAACTGGAGAGGTCTTCTCTCATTTGTCAGGGATAAAGCACCTTTTTGTGTGTGGCCACATTAATCACAAGCCTAATTTGCTTTATATTAGTAAAATACATTTATAGAAATATTTACATAATATTTAAATAAAATCGAAATATTGTGCCACTTAATGGGGTGGAGGCTGATAACACGCTAGGAATACCCCCGATCAAAAAACGGATTGAATGCTAATACGGCTTGCCATAAACAGTCCAGTCTGACAATGCTTCGGTAAACATAAGACTCAGGATTTCCCTTGGTATTAAAGGGTGATAGAAAATAAACTCTGTAATATTTTGTTTTTTTTTTAATGAACTTGAGCACATAATTTTATTTAAAGCACCTTTTTTTATTTATATCACCGAGGTGTTGAGGTGAATCTAATGCCAGCGCGGCCACTGAATATCACTTACCGTACACCCGCACCCATCCCTGCTGCTGGCAAAACGAGTCCATCAAAATCCCATCGACCACAGGGTCTAAAGAAATCATGCCTCCCTGGACAGAGTCCACGTCGCCACCGGTTGCCGAATCCGTCTCCATGCTCGATACACCTCCACGGTAACGTTCAGGTAATGACTCCAGTCCGGCGGATTTCCACGCGCGTGGCAGGAGAGCTTCAGTCACAATGTTTTCCGTTGGTTTAGTATTAAACCATACAGCTAAAAAGAGTTTAACCAATGCCGGATAAAATAGCGACAGTAGTACGGCAATGTTCAAACTAGACGTTTAGAGTTTCCCATATTTTTCTTTGTTTCACAGTTGGAATATAAATGACCTGCGCGCGACTCTAATCTATGTTTACATTACTGAGCGCTGTAGCTAGGTAAGTTAGTCGACAATAAAACAAGGAAATACGAATAAAAAAAAATAGTCGATAGTGTATTTCAACACTTGTCAAGCCCTAATAAAATACGAAAGTGCAAAAAGTTTCAGATAATCCTAGTTTACCTTAACAGAACCAGTAGCCACAAGTTAAAACAGAAACAAGCAGCAGTTTGTGAAGTTACATTCGGATGGACTACTGTTTCTTGTCTGTGTCCATGAGTCAGGTCGTGGAAACGCTAGGAATAGTTGAATGAATCAGGCGTCGGTTTTCCTGGATCGACGGCAGGAGTTTACTGCATTGTCCTGGCGGTAAAAATAATCAAAATAGCAGCAAGTATCAGTTTATTGTTCTGTCGTCCACTTTAAGTGTGACTCGTTGTTTGGGACTGCCTCCCTCCCTTCCTCCCGGTCCTGTGGTGAGGACAGACAGCCCTTTTCACACTTCAAAATCCAGACCGCTTTTCCACCTCAATCACATGCCTTTGCCAGCCTGTGCGCTGGGATTCAGGGGAAACTAGAGGATGACCGAGTGACTCGATCAGCATACATTTACCTTTTAAACAGATTCAGGCAGCTTTTACCACTTTTACACTTCGATTGATTTTTTTTAGTAATACATAATGCTGAATGAGAAACGAGGACGAATTGAGACTTAGCATGCAACATCTATCGACATAATAAGACAGATGTAAACTGATTAAAGAGCGAGACATCTGCTGGTTAACCTCGTGCAAAAATGTCATAAAAATGTATTTCATTTGATTTAACTTTAATAGGCGATGCGTTTAGTTCTTGAGCAACATATTTTGTTATAACACATATCCTGTATGGAATATACATGAAATAATCAGTTTTATAGATATTGAGAGCTAATTTAGCTGAACACGAAAGGCGGTCTCTGTCTTCACCTAGTGTTCATTAAGCACATCACAAGAACAAACATGTAGTTGTTATTTGCATTTTTGCAAATAACAAATACATCAGTAAATAATAAAAAAAAAAGTACAGCACATGCTCTAAATTAAGTCTAGTTTAAATAGAAATCAAAAGATATAAAAATAAAATGTAAAATAAAAAAAAAAATGAGATAAAATGCTAATCTAAGGAACACATTTTGCATATTTGAAAAGACTAATTGCAGAGCATGTATCGAGAAAATGTAACCAATTTTGTAAATATATATTTATTTGAATGACAGAATGCTTCCGTGTAGTTCTAAAACTTTCTTGTCTTCATCGTGGCTTCAGCTGTGAATAAATAAGAAACAAAAACTTTATTAAGAGTAAATAAACACAAAAATAAAAAATAATAAAAAAATATAAAAATAACATTAAACAAGCATATATATATATAATTTTTTTTCTCTGTAGAAATGTCCTGGGTTAAATGAAAAAAGCGTACATTAAATACCAGGTTAAATTGGATAAAGCAGATATATCTGTTCTCACATTGTGTGTTGAGCTTAAGCAGAATAGGTCCCAATACATCTTCAAGGTGCTTCTTCTGTTCAATGAAGTCTTGAACAGTTGCACTTTTGGTGTTATGTATCCAGTCAGATTTAGCAGAACAGGTGTTTATACACATGGCCTATATAGCAAAACACAAACAACGCTTAGGGAATGTTTACTTTTGGGTTTGCTAAAAATGTTATACAATCTGCAACTTATTGAATTGACCTTGTCCGCCTTATTGAGCTTTCCTTGAACTTTCTCTGGATCAGCTAAAATATCACTGACATCTTGTATTAACGCTTGCAAACTGTGTTTGGCCTCTAGAAGAAACAAAATAATCATCAGCTGCCTTAATTGAGAATTGACTCTGTGCTGAAATGTTTCACTTTCTCACCAGCCCATGCCAGATACTCTGCGCAGTCCAGTTTGTCATAACGCCGAGCCACATCCACAGCCTGCTCTCCACGGAAATTGACAGCTTGAAAATCAGCACTGAGCTCAACCAAAGTTTTTAAAGTGTCCAGCTGACCCCACATGGCAGAATAATGCAAAGGTGAGTAGCCTAGAGTAAGAGTGAGCCATATTGATTATTTACTGTCAAACTTTTTTTTTTTTTGTGCTTATAAGTTCTGTTACTCTGTGTTAATTGGTCCATTAACAGTAAACTAAAGCTGGTTTGCATGTCTTGGCTTTTTTTGGATTTTTTTAGGCTGAGAAAGTTCTTAATCCTTTAGTAGTCGTCTGTCATTTTAGTTTAAAAACATTTGATAAACTTGGCGTATATGGGATTTTCCAATATTTGTATTTTTTATTTAAACAAATGGTGCAACATTTAGAGGTGAATATAAAATACTAAATATTAAAGAAACAATATTATTAAAATGAAATATAATACACTTATGCCCGGTTTCATAGACAGCGCTTAGCCTAAATCAGGATTAGTCAACAGTTAAAGTATGACATTTAAGTAATTTTTTTAAACATTCCTAATAGGCTAGAAAAAAAAAAAAAAAAAAAACATTACTGGTGTATGTCTTAAGACAAAACAAAGACCCTGCCTGACATGATATTTTAAGTTCAGTCAGTGCACGTTTATTTCACTTGAAACAGCTCAGATTTACATTTTAGTGTAGGACTACGCTTAAGATATATCTGTGAAACCGGGGATTGTAATATTTAAAAAAGTTAACGTCAGGGTTAATTGTCCTCGGTCTGTTTTGGATGACAAATGTGATCACAACGGAAGGGTTCAATCAGCTCAGACTAGTAAACCAGTTCAGGCTTTTACTGTAGGTGTTAAAATGGACAAGCAATCAGTATTTAATAAATAGACTTAAGTAAGTAACAATAAATGTTGCTCGCTATTTACCGCGCGCTGTGAGTTCATTGACGTCAGCGCCATTCTGTATGAGCTCGCGCACGATGCCGCTCCGACCAAAAATACACGCAGCAAACAGCGCATTTCTTCCCACCTCATCTTTTTCCCACAAAATATCCTCCGATTGCTGAGTTTCGTTGGCACTCTTTCTTTCCAAAAGACTCTTAAGTCCCTCTACATCATCGTTTAAAGCACATAAAAGTACAGTTTTATCCTCAGTTGACCGCATTATGACTAGCGGAAGAGTGAGTGATGTTGTTTTTTGCTGTCTCTATGGCAACCGTGCAGTCATTTCGGTCATTACTGTCATCGGCCACGAGATGTCACTGTTGACTGTTTTAGGAAATAAGAAGGGCTGAAAAACTGAGCTCAATAGAGAAATTACATGAAAACTGTTATAAAAAAGTAGATTCTAAGATTTTAGATTCTTTGGAAATAAATAAGTGTGAAAGTTTTTATCAGGTGCAATCTTAGAAAATAATATTTTGTGTATGCAGAACAAATTTATGTTGTATTGTTACCCACGAAGGTAAGAATGTGTGTGTTCATATATAGGCCTATATATATATATATATATATATATATATATATTCTTCTCTGTTACATAATCATCTGCCATCTCAGAAAAAGGACTTGCTTTGAAAAGAAAGATCATAATGAAAAATATGTTCATATGTAGGCCTTTTTTTTGGTTTTTCAGAAGTCTTGGAAAGTAAACTCAAATCCATGATTTATTAGTATAGTGTGTGAATAAATTTATGATCCATTTTGATTAGTATAGGCCTACATAAAATGTTTTTCAACGAAAGAAAGAAGGGGGGAATTATGAGGATCTATAGGGACATTTCTTGTGGTAGAATAATATGATTTTATTTAAAAGGGGAAAAGATTCATTTGTTGTCCTTAAAGGTAATTTCTCTCATGATTATAAGGAATGGAAAGTCATCTGATAGGGAAATTTGTCAGTGCAAACTGGCTTTTGTCATCATGTAATGTCATTGTACATTCCAAAAAAACTTCCTCAATCAGCTGAAACCATGTTTACTGTTAAAATATCTTGGCTGGTTTCTGTTAATGTTCTCACCTGAAAATCTCATAATTTCAGTACTGGGTCACCACAACTTAATATTTAGATCCATCATTATTATCATTAGATCAAATGACACAGGGAATTATGTCGCAGAATTCACTCTATTACACCAAAAAAAAGAGGAAGCATAATTTACTTTTGGATATTATCATGTCATGCCACACTGACAGTCGCGTTGCTCAAGGCACAAAACGATCACATTACAGAGTGAGAGAGAGAGAGTGTGTGTAAAGAATGTGGAATGAATGGATTCATGTCAAAGGCTTTGACTCATGCCATTGCTCTGCTTTCAAGTGTTCACTCCTGACCTGCCCATAACTCCTGCTCTGTCATTGCAGTCTATTTGTAGCATGTGTGTGTTCAATGAATGAGACGACTGTATTTCCAGTTGCTCTGTTTTAGGCCAAAGGAGGAAACTTTTTTATGATGTGGGTTTATAATTATAGCAAAATTGGGGATGAGATGGAAAGGGAATGGCAGTATCAAACAGGGAGAGATGTCAGCTATGCCTGAAAGAAAATATATGGAAGGCTAACATTGATGTTATAGTATGTTTATAATATTTAGATATCTGGGTGCTATAGTGGGATCTAGTGTAAATGAATACTACATTATTTAATTATTCTTTTTTAAAAATTATTATTACATATTTTCAAATTATTTTTATCTGCTCATCCATTCTCTAGACGTAGCTATCTTAGCTTCTCAGGCCATAGCCAAGGAGACAATCTGAAAGACTGGCAAGTCCATTGTAAGTTATTTATTTATTTATTTTTTATTTTTTTAATTGTCATGACATAGCTTAGTAAAAAATTTATATAAATTTATACAAACCATTGTATAATTTAATTTAATTAACTTTTTTATTTTATTAACCCTTAATAAAAAAAAAACTTTAAAATTATACAACCATGTTTTTTGCATCTCTTTGTGTTATTTTAATAATTTATTATCTTTTTATTTTATTTTAAGTTGTATGATTTATTTTATTTTGAACACGTCTTTTTAACAAAAAAACATAAAAACCATAAAACCATGTTTTTTGTTATTTCTGTAATTTATTACATTATTTTATTTATTTTAAGTTGAATGATTAATTTGATTTTATTGTATTTTATTTAAAAGTTTCATGACATAACTTAATAAAATCCATATAACCATTGTAAAATTTTATTACATTAAAGTTTTTTTTTAAATATTTTTATTTATTTGAAGTTGTATGATTTATTTTATTTTAATATTATCACATCTTAATAACAACTTTAAAACCAATATGTTTTTTTTGTTATTTTACATTATTATTACTTTTCTTTTTTTAGGTTGTATGGTTTATTTTTCTTTAATTTATTGTCCTAATTTATTGATTTATTTATTTTTTACGAGATTAAATGTAGGCAACCTGAATTTTACAGCAAATGTTAGGTTCTCCCTTGTTTGTCTCTGACTGTTTTTAATTTTTAATAGTTACAAGTACAATCAAATACTAGTTCAGTAGACCACTTTCATCCACCACTTCAGTTATGGTGAAACAAATCCGCATCTGGCTGTTTTGACCATTTGAAGCGTGGCTCTCATCATCTGTCCTCGAGCCGTTAAAGCCCATGCAGTCATGCTTCAGTTCTCTCAAACACCAAAACAACATCTGTGCTTGTGCAAGGAGTGCTAATGTGCTCGGGGCTGTCAGAAGCCTCAGAGATTTCACCGATAGGTGCCATAATACTGCAACCACTTGTGTCTAAAATCTTTGCATTTACGAAGGCTGTGGTTGCTTACATCAGCCATCCTTTTGTAAGTGATGAATGTTTTAATTACGAGTTTGCATTGACCAGTCTAGTCCCAAGGCTAATCATTGAGGAATGAGAATCAACACAGTCTTATATTGCTGTGTAAGTCCATTACATCATCTTATTAGAGTCACTGAGCTCCATTTCTGCCAATCTGTCCAAGAATGTCATTTAGGCTAAAGCTGTTAACATTGACTGAATGAAAAACTTTCATTTGGCTTCATCCTAAATGAAGAGCTGACCTTCTGCCCTATTAATCTAGAATAATCTCTTTCTGACGGCATATTCCTCGTAAGTCTGTGTCTATTTTCTGTTTCTGCCTTGAAATTAGTAATCTGGCCTGGTTTGGCCTGAATTTCCCAAACTGCACTTACAAGTGAATCACGGCGCACTAAAAATAACTCCATTAGAAGACTGGACTCAGGAAATGAGTAAGGCTCTGGAGTCCTGAGAATCCAGTGATGTCCGCTGCTTTACACTGACCCCTCTGCTCCGGATTACAGCTTGACGTCTAGGTGACATCTTCCACTGCAGGAGATCCAAAGGCAGACAGATGTTTGTTTAAGCTGTAAGGCCGATAATGTGGTGGTTTCAGTCTTTATGCTTGTCTTTGTTGACTCATAATATTGGCTTTCCTCTCATCCTAAAACTTCAGCCACACCTGTGAAAGGAATACAGGTTTAACCGCTTTCCACGTTGAGTATTCAAATTCTTTAAAACTTTTTTATCATTTTTAGGCTGCAATGCAACCTGTTTCACAGTTACCTATATAACTTGCTTGTTGAGTTATTGTGATGTTTGGAATGGCTGAGTGCATTGTAAGTGATAAGTGTGTTGTTTAGAAGTAAGTATTAGGTGTGATTTATACATACCAAATTAAAACAATCACGAGAAAAAAAATCATAATTTGAATTATGGTATTAATTAAAAATCATGTTCCGTGAAGATATTTTGTAAATTTCCTGACATAAATATATCAAACGTAGTTTTTGATTGGTAATGTACATTGCTAAGAACTTCATTCGGACAACTTTAAAACCGATTTTCTCAATATTTAGATTTTTTTACATCCTCAGATTCCAAGTTTTCAAATTGGCTAATATTGCTCTAACAACTCTTATTTATTCAGCTTTTTCATTTATTTATACTTTTTTCAAGTATGTTTATTCAAGCAAGTTTGTACAGTCTTGTTTGTATTTTTGATTTCTGTGAGGGGTATGTTTAGAGGCAGGATTAGCTGAGGTCCTTCATATGAATAGATTTTTCACAAATCTTACAAATATGAACAAGTGAGGTCCTACAGATTCATAAAATATGTACCAATTGCCATGAGAATTTGCTGTTTAATTTTCTGTGGAAATCATGATACTTTCTTCAGTATTCTGGATGAATTTACTATAATTTCTGATCAGTTTAATGCATCCTTTATTAACAAAAGTATTATAAATGTATATTTTATTTCAAAATTAGAATGTACTTACAGTACATAAAACCTTTGAACCATATAACCATTACTGTGTAACCCTTTCTAAGCAACAAACCACAATTCTAAGCACACTCACTCACCTGATTACTGATTACCGCCACCTGAACCCAATCAGGTGAGCGTGCTTAAAAGCCCAGCTCATCAGTCACTCATTGGCTGAGATCAAGGTAACAACTCTCCTCTTTATGTTGTCATGGCTCTTTGTCATTGACTTATGTGAGTCAAGTTACAGTTTTATCTGCCTCAGCTTACCAAACTGTGTTACCTACATGCTGATACTCACCTTGCTGTCGTACTAACCTGTAAGAGCCTTCAAGGAAGTCAACTGCATTAAAGTTCAAGTAGCTCACCAGAATACTCTCCAGCCTGGAACCTTTCAGCCCATAGCGATCACTGATCGTCTGATTCACGTGAGACCATTGCACACTCACCTTATGATACTCACTTGTCTTATTAACCTGTGTTCTTAGAACGCTGCCCTCTCGCCTGTGTAAAAGTCTCCACAACCGGTTCTTCACGGAGGAAACTCACAGAACAGAGTTTGGAGTTTACTCCCCTCTATACCCATCTTCACGGAGCTCACCATTCTCTCAGCGATCACCAGTCTCCTTCAACAAGTGAGAATACCAACTCCCTTACCTGTGTTAACTCGCCTGTTTCCTCAGAATGCTGCACGCTCGTCAGTGTCAAGCTCTTCACCACCATCAGCTGTGAGAAACAGACACGAGAGTTGACATCTAGGAGGTTGCTGGATTCATCACTCGCTAAGGACGCTAAGATCAGGAGATTGACAGACTATTAGGAGGCGCTGTCTATATCACTCAGCGCTCCTTAGAACCATCCCACGAACTATCTGCAGATTATTACTGCCCTTTCGTCTACTTTTTATAAATAAACTTGTTAATCTTCTCTTCGCATCTCCGTCTCTTTCCTACTGAGCGTTACAATATCAAATGAGATCTTGATTTGTGTCATTGGCCTGTTGATGCCTTTCAAGAGGGTAGGAAATTCTATGGGTTTGTACCTCTTTTGATCATCACTCATGGTTTTGGTGATGCAATGACTTTTGTGACATTTTTTTTCTTAGTTGATGTTTTACTAAATGATTTACATAGTTTGAATCCCCATAATGTGTATTCATGTAACCAAACAGCAGGCACTCCAAGAATCTACACTGAAAATCTAGTTTTAGTTTTTCTGAATTTCTGAAGAAAACTCAAGATATATACAGAAATCTTTATAAATTCTGTGCTATTTGTCATGTTCTTTGTAGGCCAGGTTGTCTTTGAGACTAAGGAATACCTCAAATATTTCATGTTTAACACTAAATGTCTATGAGTCATCACAATTGGTCTTGAATTATTTTGAACTAGTTATGGAAGTAGTTAAAAAAAGCGTGGAAGTAGTTGTCACCAGACTTCTGTCTGCAGCTCTCACAAGTTGAAACCATGTGACCTGCTCGATGGAAAAGAAAGTGGTTGGAAAAACAGTTCAGCTATTTTAGTCTTAAATGATGATGATCTCACTTTGCAGCGTGTATGTTAACCACAAAAGTCAACAGGAAGCTGACATATCAGAAAAAGGCCATGCTGTGCATAGAAACAATCCAACGCAAGGAAACAGCAGTACACAAAGAACTCTGATATAGCACAGAGGCTGTAAACAAACATTGTGTTACAAACACAGGTGTCTATGTTGAGATACGTTTCCACAGGATGCATCTATAAATGGGTTGTGTGTTCATCTTGCATATTTGACATACATTAGCACTTCTTTCCATAGAAGTCTAAAGTGTACTCCAGTAAGGTACACCTGTGGTCTCGTTATGAATATTATGCTTTTGCAGATGATCTGACTTTCTTATTCAGAAAAATACAACTGCTAAAAGTGATTTTTTTGCCGGATCAATAGGATTTTTGAGCAAATATTGCAGCATGTGATGATACAACATATACTTTTTAACACAGGCTCATGTTCTAGGTGGTGTATCGTACCAACTAACACGAATACCATTATAATGTTGATAAGCAAGCATATTTTGAGACAAAAACAGTTTTTCCTGCATCCGGTTCCCCTTGTCTGTCATTAGGCAGTGCTGCATTCCAGCGGCAGTGGGTACAGATTCATCACCTTGATGTCTGTTTGGGTGAGGTCCAGTGCCCCACATCTCAAACATATTGCTTTACTGAGCTCTACCAAAGGGAGAGAGAGCATTATGGAGTCAGGAGAGCTCTGCATTCTGCCATGTTTTTGTTCTGGCACATTCTGGTCTTTAGTTGCTCTTTTAGTGTAATGTAATGTAATTATTTTATTTTATTTTAAATTGTTTTTTTTGCTTTATTTGAATGGCACTAGCATATCTCTTTTGTTGCTCTTTGTTTTTGTTTTTTTATAGTTATTAAATAGCATTTATACATATATGTATGCATGTGTGCTTTAAGCATATTTCTATTTTTCTTTTAACTAAATAAAAAAAAAAAAAGAGAACAGTATTTCTTTGTCGTAAACAACCAAAAGTTATTATTATTATTATTAATTATTTTTTACTATAAGAAATAATGTCACTTTTTTCTTCCCGCTCTTTGCCTCCATTTGCGTAACCAAACAATAAACCCAACCCAATCTCACAGCAATTCGTACATATTTTACGAGGTGGCTAATTCATACAATCTCACTCGTACGAATTCATGCGATTTTTGCTAAATCGTACGTATTTTACGAGTAGCCAATACGTAAGAATTTGTACGGATGACTTAAAACTAACCCCGCCCCTAAATCTACCTGTCATGAGGTTTTACGTGAGGTCGTACGAATTGGTGTGAATTAGCATTAATTTGGCACCTTGTATGAATGTGTACTAACTGGGTGTGAGACTGTGTTGAATAAACCTTGAAAAGGTAAAAGAAAATTACTTTCTATTCAAGGATTTTTGAGACTGGCACAAAAAAAGCATCTAACCAAATGCCTCAGTTCTGTGCAACTTGTTTCTTGTTGTTAAGCAGATGTTTTTAAACCAAAGTGACGCATATGCTAAATGCAGGGACGGTCCCTCAGGAGCAGCACATTTACTTTAAAAGGGACAGTGATGGGAGGAGGGGATCTCAGCCACTTTACATTTCTTAGACTGAATTCTTATCTGTGTTCAAAATTCAACCTTTACATTGACAACGTAATCAGACTTATCAGCCCGCATCAACATTTGAATCACGAAACCTGTCTAATGTAGCATTGACCTTGATCATTTTTTTGTCCTTAAGCCACTTATACATCACACTGACAGCTTTCAATGATGATCCAATAAGTGAAAGTAGGGACGGCTTTTGGGTATTTGCGCAAAAGCAGAACTTAGGACAACTGAATGCCATTGATTTTCGTCAGCCACGTTAGTTCTGCATGACGCTCTGGTCTATTGTGTATGACTGCTGAATTCTGCTGCACATGACGTGCATTGTAATAATACCCTACAAAGAAAAGTACCCAACAATCATTTAAGTTTGTCACTTAAGTTTTTCAACTTTCCACAGAATTTCTACAGTGCTAATGAAGCATATTGAATCAAAAGGTTAATGCAGAGCTGCAGTTTGCACAGTTGCACCTCTGGCGCTTATGCATGATTATAAAATGGTCTGCTCGCATTGTGGTGTGAGTGATGAGTATTCATTAGAACTAGAGAGTGTTGTTTGCTTAGCAGCTTGTTATGTGTGAGCTGGTGCCTTGCAAGAGGGTTTTTGTGGTTATGCTAATCTGTTTCCTTTTGTTTTGTTTTTTATTTTCGCATCTGCATCTTTCTTTTACTGTAGTGAAAGTCACACTGGGTCAGGTGGAAAACACTAAGAGAAGATTCAAAAAACACCCATCAAGCATCAAGCATAACATCATTTCTAATACATATTTAAATATAGAGAAATAAAACTGCAAGGCTTTAATGCTGTAATGTGGTGATTCGGAAACTTATCAAACTTTACCAGATATAAATGTGTTCATCAGCAATCTGTAACTGTCAAGGTGAACTTCTTTTACACTTAATAACCAGCACTTCCTGTTTGTGTATATATATGCTGATGGCTAGGCCCACACAGAAATGCCACATATTTCTGTTAAACTGGGCCTTCTGTAAGTTCTAAAATGCTTAAAGGAGAAGTTCACTTTTAAAAAAACTTTAGCTGATAATTTATTCACCCCAATGTCATCCAAGATGTCCATGTCTTTCATTCTTCAGTTGAAAAGAAATTCATGTTTTTGTCGAAAACATTCCAGGATTTTCCCCCATATAATGATTGGGACCCAAATGGTGACGTAACATAATACGCAATTACTTTGAAAAGGTCAAGCTTGACGTAGGCGGAAGTACCGTGTCAGTGTTTACAAGTTGAACGTGCAAAGAAAGTTAAACGGCGTTTCCAAAAAAAAGGAAGTTAAAAGGTAAAACAACGATGTCGGACGATTTTGAACTTTTTTGAAAAAAAAGCTTGAACTTTTCCACCTAATTGCGTATTACGTTACGTCACCAACGCGCATCACAGAACAGAGCAAGGCGAGCGTTTGTGCTTATAAAACTTAAACTTTTT
>JAUMHP010000041.1:12952173-12967855 GCA_032361065.1 Enteromius trimaculatus | reverse complement strand
TGTTTAAATAGGGAACCAAACATAATTGTGTTAAGTGAAAATATATTTTTTAAATAAACCGAACAGTGTTGGGGAATAATTTTTTGAGTGTAGTCAACAACTTAATCTGTTGAACTAAAATTATAATAATTTCATTTTAAATCCTAGCCACCAGAAAATCAGACTTTAGCACTTCTTCATGGCCTTTAAAGGGCAGGAAGCATTGTTCACATTAAAAACAGGTAAATCAACAATTAATATTATTAAACATACTACATTTTCACTGAAAATATTCAAATGTAACTGTGATTTTGTAATTTTCATTAATAACTGAATAGAAAATGTATTTGATTTTTTTTGTAATGGATTACAGTTTATTTTGTAATTAAATTATGGATTACACGTGTTCCCTAAAAAATAAATGTGAAATTGGGAGAAAAACTGAACGTTTTATTTCAAATTTTGTATTTTCTTATAAAACATTGACCTACTCCATGTTGGCATTATCCTCTGATCTGTGTGTTTTTATGACCTATGATACTATTGACCCTGAAAACTGTTTACTCAGTGTTGTTAGACAAGTATAATGTAAACACAGCATTTTTTAGTGATGGCTCCCAATGGTCTTGTATGACAGTAAAGCATTCACTGGTTGCACAATTTCGAATCTCAACAAATTACTTCATCTGTGTATTTTTAACCTGCTAAAACACACCAACATTACTTTGGTGTAAAGCTGCTTTGCAATGATATGTATCATGAAAAGCGCTATACAAATAAATTTGAATTGACTTGAATAAAATCCTGTTTCTAGAGGGCAATCATCGAAGGATAATCATGCAAAATGACATTAAATTTAAATTCTTATAATTAATTCCTTAATTCCCATATATGGATCCTGAACTAAAGTGTGTGTGATTTCTAGACCTGGAATGGCCGTGGAAATAAATGCAGTCATCAGAGTGATGAGCAGTTTTATTCTAAATAAAATGGTCATTCTATTAAGTATTATCCCCCACTCATGATAACTTCAGCACAGATTTGGAGCACAGACTGAGACATGCTGCTTTTAATGATTTTGCAAAGGAATGCCTCATCATTCACATGTCATGTGTCTCATTGCAGTATATTGATATTTTAAGAGATAAGATCCTCTTTTAGCAGGGTGCAAACCTGAGAAGGAACAGTGTCCTCTCAACACAAATGCACGCCGCTTGTTTCAGACAGCAGAAGGCTGTGGTTGGCTGGCTCGGAGATACTCTCTTGAGGGAGTTTGGACTCATTTGAGTCCTTCCCATCAGCAGAGAACTCATGCAATCCCTGAATGAATAAAATCTGAGCTCTCCTCACATATCACATCACATTCCCTGCCTCCAATGTACCAGGCATGAAAGCACACCGTTCTGTGAAAGACGGTGATTTATATATACATAAGGTGCAGTGTGCCATTTACAGACTTGAGCAACAAGTCTTGATGCTAAACGCGGAGAGAGCCCAGACGTATCAGTCAAAATATATCTGAGTAATAGTGCAGATAAGTTGAATTCTTGCTATATCTTTCCTCCCATAAAACATTCTCTCTCAAGGCATGCCGCCAATTTTTATGTTTTTACAACAGAGAGACATCAGGGAGTTTTGCTTGTCACTCCCATAAAAACTAATTTTATCTGTTGGCCGGTTTTAAGAGCTCTTGTATTTCAAAGATAATCCCCTGAAGTAATATCTCTCACCACACATCGCCTGAGAACTTTGGAAATAACCTAAAAACACACTAAGAGCTTCCTTGTTGTTGTTTCGTCGACCCTCAGGACTCGGTCCTCCACCCCGGAGCCTAAAAAGGTCACCCACATGGACATCAACACTACAGGCGTACCACTTGCCTCCTACTGAAACCACCTAACACCGTTAGTGTTACTGTGTAGGCATAGACATTCTCACACTCAAACACTAATAACAACTCTACTGAGTCCAGACAGCAAACATACAAAACATGAAGCCTTCATTCAATTTGAGTTTTTTTTAAATTCACTTTATTAAAACCAAATGTTATATTTTATTAACTGAATATAATTTTAAAAAGACTTAGAATACGAATTATTCATTCTTAAAGGGATAGTTCACCAAAAATTACAATTTGATGTTTATCTGCTTACCCTCAGGGCATCCAAGATGTAGGTGACTTTGTTTCTTCAGTAAAACACTCACGCAGATTTTAACTCGAACCGTTGCAGTCTGCAGTTATATAATGCAAGTCAATGGCAACCAAACATTCCAAAGCTCTAAGAGTCGAAATTATATGTTGGCCTTACTTAACTTTTTTATGTCAACAGGTTCCACGTAACCATGAGATACGTTGCATTTAAGTAACAATATTGATTTCAGTAAACTTAAGTTATTCTCAAATTTATATCATCACCTTCAAACAAAACAAATAATTCAGCTTCATTGATGAGTTTATTCAGTAATTACATCCAACATTTTCTGAACAACTTTCACAAGCAGTATAACTTGTACAAAATCTAAAAGCTACAATAATAAAATTAAAAATGGTTTGGCATAGACAGGTTTTTTTTTTTTTTATATTGAAACATGTTAACATGTTGAAAGTCATGTTTGCAGGTCCTCAGCGTAAGCACATGCTCTACACTTTACCACAGTGGTAACCCCCCGAAACACCAACATACCAGAAACTGTTCAAATCAGACATAAAAGAGCATTGAACATTAACAAGTCTCCCAATTTGATAATCTTTATAAAAATGCCTAAAATAACATTTTATTTCAGCATTACAACATTACTAATTATTTCAACATTACTCTCCATATCCAGCCCTGTGCAAAGAATGATGGGAAGGGGAAATCCACTTCCTAGTTGAGCAAGTAAAATCCTGTATATACCTACTCTCAACTCAAATTAATTTAGTAAAGTGGTTGTAAAAAATTGTATTGGATTTACTTCATTCACGTAAGTAAATTGAACATCAAATATTATTTTTGGGCTACTTGAGTGAGAAGTTATTTCAGAATGAAAATATTGAGTTTAACCAAAACACAACTGTTCTGTTTCAAGTCTAACACGATGCAATTGTTTATCAAGAGGAAACCTGACACGATGGTGTTAAATGAAAATAATTTTTTATAATAAACTGAAAATTAATGTTTTTTTCATTAATTAAATTTTTTTTGAGTGTACACAGACAAGACCAAATTAAACCCTTAACATTGAGGTGTTAAGACAGAGAATGATCAGTCTTTGGTCTTTTACTCCCGGATGCGCAGATAAACATCACATTTTCATTTTTGGGTGAACTATTCCTTTAATGATACCCATACTACCTTTCTGGGCCTTGACCATGGTAGTTGTATTTTGGTCAGAAAGCTCTCAAAAATATTGAATCTTTATTTGTGTTCTTAAGATGTGTGAAGTTCTTATGTGTTTGGAACAACAAGCGGATGAGTAATTAATAACCGTTTTCATTTTTGGGTGAACTACAGAATCTCTTTAATAGATATTGATCTTAATATTAAACATTAACTCTATTAAAATAATTTTTTAGTAGATGACATCACATCTGTTCTGTGTGAATTAGGTAATCCAAGAATGCATCGTGCCATGCTTACTGAAAATTCTAAGGCACTGAATGAGTCACAAGATTTTTTGACTATAAATATATACATTATTAGTCACTAAAAAGGTTTTACTGAAATTTCTCAGTGTAATTAACAAAAAATACTATTTCCCCCAATAATTCCTTTGTATTTTTTAAGTTTATCAGTGCTATGTTGTTAGCTTGGCATAAACTACCATCTGTCTCTATAAAAAGCTATATTATAAGGTCACACTGCATGCAAATGTCACATAAGGGTATAGTAACAGCTCTTGGCAACTGTGGTGACAGTGCAGTCAGTGGATGGACATTTCCAATGTGTGGGACTGCGGGGTTGTGCTGTTGTTTCAGGTTTAGTTGAATGTGGGTATATATTTGAATGTGGGCATATATTTATGACATAAATAACCCCTGGGGTTAGATTTGTTGTTCTTATCAGCTTCATTAAAATGACGCATGGCTTTGCACTTGCACACTCTCATGCAAACTCACGCAAAAAGTCCCATACAAACATTTATACTTTGTGTAATGTGGGAGTGAAATTAATGAGGGAACATATACACAAGCAAAACCCATGAAACATGTATTTAGTACACATGTGTTCATGGAAATTAAATCCGTTTATTTTCTGTTCACTTTAGTTGGAAAGCATAAAGCAGTAGTGTTTTGAAAGATAGAATTGCTATATACCCATGACAGAGAACATCCCGGCATTATCATGTTTTATTCATAAGCAGTCTGGAGCAACAGAAAGTACAATAAATTCCCCAGCAGATATCTTGTTCTTTGTTGTTGTTGTTCTTCTTTTTTTTAACTCCCTCTTTCGTTGCTCTAGACAAATGAGCAGCAGATAGTTAGAGATGTCTGGTTTATGACTGTGAAGAACTGGGGAGTTTTTGGAGAGACCGGCACGGGGCTGTCCCGGCCTGACAGATGAACAGCAAGAGACGTGTCTTGCATTTCACGCTTTTGAGACACGAGTATTAATCAAGGTAAATTAATAAATAAATACAGTATAAAAAAAGATAGATATATGGATAGAAAATATATATAGAGATAGAAAACAATTATATTTAATTATACACACACATATACATATATATAAATAAATAAATAATACATATTTAAAAAAAAAAATCTGTATTTCTTTATTGGAATGTTTATTTAGATTTACTGTGTTCTTCACTTACATTCACTTTCTTCTTCATCTCTATTATTATTATTATTGTTAGGAAAGGCCCCCTTTGGGTTTTCCTCTGACTGAGTAAAGCACTTGTCCTCCCCCACAGTCTCCCTCAGTGTCTTTCTGTTTCAGCGCGTGATGCTCTCGTCTCCCTCGATTACATTGTCATCAGCGTTGCACACCTTCAAAACCGTAACCTCCCACTGTTCTGAATGTCACCTCTGAAAAACCCTGTGAAACGGATCAAGCATAAACACCCACATATTTCTGTGAAAGAAAAGTTCAGAGCTGAACAACTCAGAGTTGACTGACAGTGTATAGCTAATAACAGTAACCTGTCTCATTCTGAGCTCAGCTAACGGCCTTCAGCACGAGAAGCTGAGATGAAACGCTTTGCTGTTCTTGTCCTAAGATAGTTTAAGGATTTATCTCTTCTATAAGCAACTGGAACAGGTTTATTATCTTGAACGTCACTGCTTCTGATTAGAACATTTTTGTTGTTATGTGCACAAATTCAATACGATTATTCTGGTTCTGGGTGACCTAAAAACGACATCATACTTTTTACTGATAAAATATGAATGCCAAACTAAAATTTTTATGCTTTAACTTTGAGGGAAAGTACAAAGTCATGTCTAACAGAAGTAAATCACTTTGTCTAAACATGTAGGAGATACATAAATCCACTGAAGTTTTTATACTTCGACTTCAAGCCTTTGGCTTTAGTGTTGCTGTGAGGTGCATCTGGGATCCAGGCTGCCATAATAATCAGGAGGGAATGTTGTGGGAATTCCCCCTATCTGTTACTTTGGAATGTCTTATTGGTCTGGCATAATATTTGGGGACTGTAAAAAGAGAAGGCTCAAAGAAAGAAAGAATGAGAATGAAAAAAGATAAAGCTTAAAGTCAAAGGACAGATGTTGTACTTAAGTCTGAAATCTTTCAAAGCCGTGTATTTGTCCTCTTTCATTTATGTTAATCCGGCTCTAATTTTGGATGGTTTGCATAGTACATGAAATGTTTAAAAAAAATGATTAATTGTGTAATTAAAATTATATGGAATTTATATTTCCATTTGCGTCACAATGACACATTTCCATGGCCAGATGGTGAATGTGCAGGGAGATGGGGTCATACTGGCACTAAGTTATTAATAATTCACAATTTAAGCAAAGATCAGCCATCCATGTGTCCTATGATATTGCATGTTATTATTAATGGATGGACTGTGTCAGCTATCTGCATATGAGAAATCAGTTTTCCCTCTGAACAGCAACTGAACTGAATGTTAATGAGTCAAGTAAAAAATAAAAATAAAAAAGAGGTCAAACAACAATTAGCAAAAAATTATAGAATTTTTCTATATATTGCTGGAATATATTATGGAAGCCTGTTTCCGCTGCTAAATAAAAAGGACATTGCGACTTTTTATCTTACAGTGCATGATACGATCTCACAATTCTGACTTTTTTTCACAGAATTTACGAGCTATGAAGTCAGAATTGCGAGTCGCTATCTTGAGTCATAAAGTCCGATTTTGAGCGAAAAAAAAATTGATATGTTCTCAGTACTTTATATCTCGCAATTCTAACTTTTTTCCCGCAGTTTTGACTTTATATCACACAATTCTGACTTTACAACTCCCAATTGAGAGTTTATATCTCACACTATTAATAAAAAAGGCAGAATTGCGAGTTTATATCACGCAATTCTAAAAAAAAGTCAGAATTGTGGGATAAAAAGTTGATTTTTATTCAGTGTCGGAAACGGGCTTCCATAATATTGTAAGTAAATCAACACCAGATATAATATGACATACAGTTTACTTTACAGTTTACAAAGTCAGATGAAAACTTTGGCAGCGACAAACAACAAGTAATAGGAGGTGTCCACATCCTTGGCTGCTGTAGAGACATTTTGCCTGCAATATTGATCCTATTAGTTAATGTTTCTGTCGAATGAACCTGCTGCTGACACATCAGATCTTGAAAGTCGAAGCCGAGCTTTGCAGTGAGACAAATCGGTCTTTAGAGTGATCGTATTGACCCAAAAACTGAGAAATTCAAACAATGCTCTTACTTAACACAGTGTGACTTTCATCACATGTGCAATAAAGAATAACAAGACTAAAAAGGAAGTCACTATTCCACCCTTAACCAGTTTCGCATGAATCAGTTCATTCATACTTTGTTTTAAATGCTTTTGGTTTAATGACAGACCCCTTTCACAAACAAAGTCACCCTCGTTATTTTTTGCTGAGTTAAACTAGGGGGCTTTCCCTGAAAATTCTTCTACACGCTGCTTATCAGGCCCTGCCCTGGGCCTGTGCCGGTGTCCAGAGGAAGTTCACAACAGTCTTCCATCACCCACCACCCCTACAATCCCTGCTTTGTCAGGAAACAGCGGACAAGGCCTTGTTTGGGCTTCAGAGTGTTGCCATGTGCAGGGACTGAGGAAGTTCCTAATTAAAACCAGTCGCTGAACATCAGCAAGCGCTCTTTCAATAGGTTTGACCACTTCCTCTTTCTGTAGATTACCATGAGGTTTTCCTTACAAAATACCTCATAAAATCCCAAATGGAGTTTTGTGGCATTTAATTCATGTCTTTGCGCTAAAAGTCAAACCAGTGGTTTGGGCCGGGGTACTTTCAATTATTTAAGTTATATTAACATAATCTTAATCAAAATGTTTATTTTTGTTTAGTTTATTATTGTAACAGCAGAGGAACCAGAAGTACACATTCAAAAATCCTCTGGGACAAAATAGAGTAAAAAATCTGAAAAAATTAATCTTAATTTAATATATGCATTTGAGAATTGCTTTTGATGACTCATCCTGAACTACATTGATTTAGTCCAATCAAATGCTTCTGTATGAGGATGTCCCACCCCCTGACACAGCCGACAACAGTCAGTGGCAAATTTAAAGGGATAGTTATTCCAAAATGAACATTCTGTCATCATTTTTTTTTTTTACCTCATTTTGTTTTAAACCTGTTTTTTTCAAACATGTACCTCCTCATGTTGTTCGTCCTCATGACTTTCTTCAGTGGAGATGAAATAACAATGGACCCCTTGACTTTCATTGTATGGACACACACACAAAAGTCAAACACGAGGACAATTTTTTTTTAATCTGATCTCACAAAATTCTGTGTATTGACCACGGACTCTTAACTCAAAATTCCGTGTTGTGAGTGACCTATCCCTTTAATTGTTTTGTCGAAACTAAAGGCTAAAAATATGGGATGAGCTCACATGTGTTTGTATAAGGGTCTCTCAGCTTATTTACTCCAAAGCATATAAGTGATATGACCTGGCTGACAGTGTCACAGTTTGTGTTACTCAGCAGTGACTCTCAGCTCAGCCCACCAGCTGAACCTAGCCAAGGAGGGGGCAGAATGCTATGAAGTTGTGCTAAGGAAATGGAAGAGGCTTTCAAAAGGAAACAAAACTCCTGTCAGACATTTTGTTGTGGTTCCCGAATGTGATTCACAGGTTCTAAGACTGCCTCTGGAAAAACTGGCATGTGGGTGACGGCGGATGGCTCAGTCAGAGTGAGAAACACACCCCAGCTTTTTACAGTTACTTTTTACTCATGCAGACTTACTCAAAACTTCAAACAACTGCAACGTCAGGTTATGAGAGCTGTGGGATATTTATGAAACAAAGTCATATGTTTAGGTTAAAAAGCAACATTTCATTTCTTACTTTCACAATGTCAAATATGTCAGCAAAGAGTTTGTGTATATACATATATATACATTTTTTAAGAATGTCTCTTATGTTCACCATGGGCTGCATTTATTTGATCAAAAATATAGTAACAAACTGTATTGTGAAATATTATTACAATTTAAAATATATATGCTATATAATAAAACATATATAAAAAATTAAAAATAAAAATTCAGTGATGCCAAAATGGAATCTCCAGCTTTATTCTCACATGAGCCTTTACAAATAATACTAATAGGCTGATTTGGGGCCCAAGAAACTTTTATCATTAATGTCAAAAATAGCGCTGCTTACTTTTTTTCATGATTATTTGATAAATGGAATATTTAAAATAGGGGTTTTTGATCAATTTAACCCATCTTGTTGAAGAAAAGTAATGATTTTTGTTTAAAATATACTAATCCCTACGTCCCCCAGGTTTCACAGACAAGGCTTAAGTCTAGTTCTAGACTAAAATATTCATCTGAGCTGTTTTAGCTGAAACAGGCATGTTGAGGCATGTTTATAAAGATTACTTTATAAATGCCCTAATTGACAGCAGAATCTGTCACTCAAAAATGTTTTGACTTGTAGATGTGTGGTAACTTGAGTTATCAGTGATTATCAATAATTATCATTAGTTTATTAGAGCTCTACTGTGGCTAAAAAAGGAAAATGATGTTGGTCATGTCATTCCAAACGTGATTTTTTTATCTATAATTTTTACATTTACGTTTGATTAGATATTTTCAACAGTAATTATTACATTTAAAAAATATTTAAAACAATGAACAAGTCAGAAATAATTATTTGTTCATGTTCATTCTGACTTCTTAGTCCTGACAAGAAAAGGTCTACTTTATCTCAGCTCCAGATTGAGTACAGACTGATCCAGTGCTCCTCTAAATGTTTCATTTGGTTGACATCATCAGATCTGACGTACGTAGTATTTAAATTGTGTAACACTAGAGCCCTTGGGCCTCTTGAGTGTTGCTCTGAGCACAGATAATAAAGTTAACCTCGGTGCTGAATTTCGTATTGTTGTGTCAAAGTGTGCCACTAACTCCTTGTGCATCAAAATCACATGTTGAGATCAAGTTGACCCTTTACATCAGTCTCTGAGGTGCAACAAACCCCTAAGCCTAAGTATTAAATCTCAATTTAGTCAGTACTCCAACTTAACCAAGCAACAAGTAGCTAAGAAACCATTCTAATATCTGTTAAGCATTTGGCGTCATCGCCACTTTTTCTTCAAAAAAGTGAAAGTTTCAGTTCTGTAATGCAGCTATCTACTAATTGATTTATGGAAAAACAGAGTTCTTCATCGATTTATGGTTTTCCCCTCTCAAAGGTCTTGGCTTTTCAACTGCCTCCACTGTTTGTATTTTTGGCTTGACGGCACTTTTTAAACTCCACTAGTTTATTGATACAGTTGCAGACATGTCCAGACATGCTGGAACTGGTTGACCTTTGTGGGTCTGTCATTTATTTCCAACTTCCTCACAAATATCCTTGTGTTTCGCATGACTAAAAACAATACAGAGAATATAAAGAGTTCAGGGCGGAAACTTTATCATGATTATGAACAGCAAATGTTCCATTAGACATTTTCTGAGATAACTCTCACGTAGATAATCCACTCTCAGAAATAAAAAAAAAGGTACAGAAGCTGTTACTGGGGCTGTACCTTTTCGAAAGGTACATGATTGTTGGTGCCTAAGAGGTCCTTAAAGGTACATATTAGTACTTAAAGTGTACATATTTGAACCTAACAGGTAAAACAGCGAACCTTTTAAAAAGGTACCGCCCCAGTGACAGTTTTTGTACCTTTATTTCTGAGAGTGTAGAGCCCCCTGACATTGCTAAGACTGGTTTAGTAAGTACAGAGGTGTTTTTCATGAGCTGCTTGTGTTTGGACGGGACTGCAGCCCTCCTTTTCCTCTTGATTGCAGTGGAAACAGATGGCTCTGCCTGATACCGCCCACTGGCAACCAGAGATCAGCACCTTTTCTCTCTCAAATACAAGAGATCAGTGTGACACACTAAGGCCCTTCTACTGCACTGTTGAAAATACAAAAATGAACACGGAGCAAAAAAATTGCCACCAACAATAAGACAAATATATGCATAAAAAGTGCATGACTGCACTGGACATCGGCCATAAATGTTGATAAGGCTTCAGTGGGAGGTTAAAATAAAAGGCTTTCCATGACTACAAGCAAGTTTGTGGCAAAAATCCAGGTTGTTCAGTGCCCTGTGTGAATGATTGCCTGGCTTGCGGGGCATTGTTTAGTGTGTATGCCTGTGTAGAGCATTTTGACAATAATTTACGGGGCCGCTCTTTACTTAGAGATGCTCTCGCAACACTGAGCATGGACCACTTACTGACAACATTAGTTGAGAAAAGAGAACCTCGCTGGAATACAAGAAGTTTCGAATTAAACTGGGCTCCTAAACGGGTAAGAAAATTTGGAGTAACCCATCATTTGGCGATACCAAATACCTTATACTAAAAAAAATATTTTATAGATTTTTAAAAATAGTTTAAGAAGCCATATTAACACTCATGGCTTGTTGAGATTGACTTTACTGCTTTTGTGCTTTTGGTCTCAGATATCCCAGTCATATAAGGGGAACAAATAATCATTTAAAATATAATTCCCTTTTAAATTTGCACTCTAACCTATTTATCTAGCATCTTTATCTGACAGCTATTTTTCTCTATTAAGTCTCATGGATACACTAATTTTGAAACAGAATTAGTATCTAGTATATATATGTATATATCCAAATCCTTTTTATAATATATATATATATATATTCATATTTTATAAAAAGGTTTTGGATAGTATTTATGTGTTATGTATATATATATATATATATATATATATATATATATATGTATGTATATATACAGTAGTCAACATTCGAAGTGGATCAAAACCTTTCATCTAAGTTGTCCTAAAATCAAAAACAATACCTATTCTTGTCTTAGGACAACTTTGATGAACTTTTATGATCTACTTCAAATGTTGGCTACTGTATATATAAGTATTTTTTATATATAAACATAACATAAAAACATAACATATCATACATGCATGAGTATATATATATATATAAATAACTATACAGACAATGAACGTGCTCCACAGAGAAACTTTGGTAGAGTCATTTTGGAGCTTATGTAATACTTCTGACTCAAGAGCCGTTTTAGCTTGTTCCTTCTTGCTGGCCATGGTAAGCTGACGGTAAAGATGTGCTAATTAAATGATCTTATCTGAACCAGAATGTACAATCGCCTGCTCTTTCTTTTCTAGTGACTCAGTTGTGAAAGACTCATTCTTTGTCTCTATCCCACCCATACCTGTACTTTTACATGTTCTTCACTTACTGTTACTTTTCTGCATGTGTGCAGAGCGGTAAACTGTGGTGAATGTTTTGTCATGTAGAGTAATATCTCTCTAGAGTGGTATGGAGGCAAAGACTGGGGAGAGGCAGAAGAGGTGAACTGAACCTGAGATGTGGTATAGTCTACTGTTGACTCAATCTCAGGACTTTAACAATAACTTACGGCACAGAGAGGTGGGAACTTCCCTGACGGTGCTGTTTAAGAAAACTTTCATACACACACAAAAAAAAGCTCATTCTCTTAAAGAAACTTTTGGGTTGGCTTCCAAGAAGCTTTAATAGCTCAACTTTTAATAGTAGTTTTTAAAGAGTTTTTTTTTCTAGGCTTGAGTGTGTTTATGGGGTGCAGTCTAACATGTTTTTATGCTTAATTACTTAATATAATGTTTTACCTATAATTTACCTTTATTCCACACGGCTATGTCCCCTCTCTGGAAAACGCACTGATTATTTTCTGTTATAATAAAGCCCCTCCCTCAGAAATCCGTGATGGGCTCTGATTCGTTGGTTAGTTAGCCAAGTGTGTTGTGATAGGCTAAACCACCTCTAGAGCATGTCTAAGTGTTATTTACCTATAATGTCTAATGAACTGGGAGCCTCCCCCTTAGGCTTACTTCCGTGCTGAGGAAAATGGTGGACATGATTATATTTTTATGTGTGCCTCTAATTTTCTCTTCATCTTTTCTAAAGAAGCACAGCGTGGCCTCGCCACCTTTGCTGCGTGTTCCTGGGGGCGGGGTTTATCTGGATTCTTGATGTAATGGACCTAGGAAGTAACTTTCTTTCCAGTCGTTTTTGTAGGCATTAAACTGCCAGAATTTTAAAAGACTGTCAGCGTGGTAACTTATATTGTAATTTTTTGTGCTCAAACAGCAACGTTACACGCTAACTTTAAAAAATAGAAATCGCAATCAATCATCTTTTTAATGGTTAGAAACTTAATCTAAGCTGTCTTTGGACAACCTTTTGAGTCTGGCTGGATAGATTTATATCCTCTTGATAATAAAATATTACTATAAGAATAAAAACCTTTTGTGTTTTTTTGATTAACACTTCACTGGCCTTTTTTCATATGAAAATATGAAATATATGTAATTTTATTGGACAAATCCAACATTCACAACATTTCCAACAGCAATTAAACAAATGTACTGCAACATCAGTTCCAAGTAGTATTTTAATGACTTTTTGGCCCAAATATTTATTTATTGATTTTGACCCTAGATTTACTCCATTTAGGATACACTGTCAAGGTACAAAAGCTGTTACTGGGGCCTGAAGGGTCAGTTTTGGTTACTTAAATGTAGATATTAGGAAATGAAGTGTACATATTAGAACCTAATAGGTACAAAAGTGTACCTTTCGAAAAAGGTACCACCCCAGTGATAGCTTTTGTACCTTTAAGTTTTTTGAAAGTATTTGTCCAAGCTGACACACTATTGCTAATATGTTGGATTTGTGGCTCATCATACTGTCACTCTCACAGTTCTCACAATTTGAAACTTTTTAATGGCCTACTGATGGTAGTGAACACCTTTTGAAATGATTTTGTTGAACACAGAGCTCAATTCACAGGGCTGGGACCAAATTATAATGTTAGACCCCAACCCCCATTAACTCAGAAGCATCGATTTAATAGGCTTCCTCTAGTCCCAGGGCTTGGGACAATGTTCCTGGTTGTTCCCCCCTGATGGCAGCTCTGTCTGGACTCACTTTATAAAAAAAGAGAAACAAATAACAAAGAAAACCACACTCCATAAGCATGGCTTTATGTGGGCCAAATTCTTGCGCATTAGGTCTTTAACTAAAAAATCTCAATTCCCTTTTAAGATCCATAGAAATGTTTCTCCATAGAAATCATAGAAAAGGAGGAAACAATTGTAAAATTACAGTTTGTGTTACTGGGAAAGGCCCTTAGTCTCATACCTGATTGTGACTTTTACATAGCTGACCATCCTGTAAGTTCACATTTTTTTCAACATATACAGTACAGTGTGGGTAGTTCCCAGGAAATAATGCCATCTGTGTCTAAATGATGTAATATACAGGATACTGAACTTTTGATCTTAAAAGATTTTACACTGAAAAATCATAATTTTGTGTTTCTTACGGAAGGATCAGTTTGTAAGCATACTTAATATATAACAGCTAAATTGTAATGGGTCAAACGGGACAGTATTTTTATAGCTTTTACTAAAATTACAATACCTGATACATTTTAAATGATGCGTGGTGCAGTGAAAGTTGCTCAGAGTGGGAGCAAAGACGTTTTAGCACTGATCTTCAACCCTAAGATATTTAGATATATATTTAAACCGCATGGATTGAGGTAGTAGTCAATGAATGAATGAATATATATAGTGTATAATAAAGAAATAAATGTATAGTGAAGAAATCTTAAAAATCATCTTTTAAATAAGGCTACATTTATCAATGTTATGTGTGTCCTCACAGATTTCTTCATCATGGCCAATCAGCCTCTACCACTGTCTCAGGAGACTTTAGCTCAGTTCAATCGCTCCATGTCCACAGAAGCAGGTCTCTCAGGGCCTCCGAGGCGACGTCTGGGCTCTATCTCCACTCGCCGAAGCTCAAAAGACCAATCCAAGGACCAGGCCCACCACAGACCTCTGTTTCTCAGGAGCATGACGGTTCCCTCATCCGAGTCGTCATTCTTGAGCCCAAACGTCAGTAATTCTCACATCTCCATGGGCAAGCGGTTCTCATTTGCAGGCTGGCACCAGGGAGGAAGAGTGAGTTTCTCTGGACTGTATCTTCAACAGCCCATCCAGGAGGTGTACGTGGAGAACACCTACAGAATGGGACCAGAACCAGGGTGTCACTTCAGTGCCAGCAGGACGCAGCAGATCTTACAGGCCACTCTAGATAGTTATTTGGATGGTGTGTGTTACAGTCCTGATAGTTGTAGCCAGCTGTGTCAGATCCTATCAGATCTAGTTCTAAGTAAACTAAAAGATGTGAATCCGCCACGATATAAACTCGTGTGCCAAGTGGTGGTCGGGCAGAGTGCTAAACAAGGTGTAAGGGTGGCCAGCCGTAGTCTGATGAACCCCATCACTGACAACTACACATCTGCTGTTTACCATAATCACTCACTGTTTGCTGTGGCTTTAGTACACGGCATGTACTTTGAGTGAAGGCTAAATCAGCAGCCCTTAATATCTGTACACAAAATGCATGCTTTAAAAAACTTTAATAACGTTCTCTTTAAAGATTCAAAAACAATTTATATTTTCAAATAGTCAAACAGGGGCATTTTTTGTAGTTTTAATTTCATTTAAATACGTTTTAAAACAGTAAATTAATACTGTAATGGCAAAGCGGATTTTCCAGCAGACATTCAGAAACCATTTATATACAAATTGTAATTTTAGATAGATTTATGCAATTTGATTTTATGCTAAAACATACATATAAAAATGTACCCTGACTACCTTGGTCCAAAGTGCAAAACGTAGAGGGGTTACAATAACAGCCCTTGAATTGTATGACTGTTACGTTTTTTTGTCACGGTTTCATCAAATTTAAAAAAATGCGGCCCGCCAGGAGAATCCATACGTCAGCCTTGGTTGTAAAATTCTATTGGCTCTCGCGTGTCTCATGACCGATCGCATCATGCTGTTGTGAAATGTTATTGGCTCTTCTGTGTCTGGTGATCGATTTGCGTCATTCTGCGGGACGAGAGTGACTTTTGAATAAGATGTGAACGCGTTAACGGAGCGGGATAATTTCAGCGATTAAAACCTTGTATTTTACTCTCTTCTT
>JAUMHP010000041.1:12931076-12952073 GCA_032361065.1 Enteromius trimaculatus | reverse complement strand
AAGGTGGGGCTAGGTGCTACAATGAAAGTATACATTTTATATCAAATGAATTCAGTTATCCGTGGTGGATCACGGCTGATGCCTGTCACAGACTTACATTGTAATCTGTTACGTGAGCCCATCACGGAATTTTCAACGGAACATGTTAACACAAAACGTGTAAGTTTCACGTCTGAGGAGGCTAAACCGTGACAAAAAAAAACAAAAAAAACGTAAGAGTCATACACTTCAAGGGCCGTTATTGTAACCCCTCTACGTTTTGCACTTTGGACCAACATAGTCAGGGTACGTTTTTATATGAGACTGGGTTGCATTTTTATGTTCTGAGACAGCTATGCACCCACAAATCAGATAACTCAGTTTTTGTACATTTAAAAAAAAAAAAAGGTTTTAATTTTATTGTGTTCGTTAGCTAGTTTTTATTGTTTTATGTATATATAGTAATTTTATACCTAATCAAAGTAACCCAACTGCAATTTAACTGAGATTAATTGGAATTCACAATAAGTTACACACACACAAAATTTTTTTTTAAAAAAAAAATAAATTATTAAATTATTTTTTTTATAATTTTTTTTATTTAATTTATAAATAATAAAATTTTTTTTTTTTTTTTTTTTTTTAAAAATTTAATATTATAAAAAAAAAAAAAAAAAAAACAACCACTCAAGACAGAATTTATAATTTTCAATAAACTTTATTTCCCCCCCAATCTCCCAATACATAAAAAGTGATCATACTGAACATTTCCCAGTGTTGACACCGTACAATTATGTTACAACAATAAATAAAAAACTATAAATAAAAATATAAATAGAACACGTGCCACAATTAATTAATAATACTAGTTAGGATTTGTCTGAGGGTAATGGCTTTCACAATGTTGGTTTTCTGAACACTTATTTAACACTTACAGCCATGGTCACAGTTTTGAGGACATTATGATTACTTATGATGGAGCATGTCAAGTAAACAAAGCTGGAGGCACACTGAATACATAGTCTTTTTTTCCTCAAGTACAGACATTAAGGATATAATAACTTTTAACAGCAAAAGCTTATATCAGGTGTGTATTTGTAGTGTTTCTTCTCCCACTCCTGCCTAATTTGCTTGGAAAACCGAATATGAAGACTCTATATAAAGCCCCGTTCATTCCCTTTGTGACTTAAGCTTGAGATCCAGGGCCATTATTGCACAGAGGAATCCATCAGAAAGGCACTTTAGTCTCTCCCACTCCTAACTGCTCCTCCATGAATTACAGTTCCACCTCAGCCATTCACCTCTGCCATCTTTAAAACTAAATCTCATTAAAAGAATAACCATTTGGTGTTCGTAGCTCTTCTTGTTTGTGTACTATTTAGTGAAATAAAATGTCTTTTTTTTAAAAAAAAAAAAAGCTAAGTGATCGAGCATAAAAAGCCAAGCCCATCTCGTGCAGTGTTTGGGACACTGCGAGCAAAAGCAAGACGCTTAAGAACCCTGTGAGTTTTATGCAATCTGCACTTCAGTCCAGCTAAAAGAAAAAAAAAAGAAAATCATAAAAAAATAACCGGCTCAAATTTTGGTTGTGCACACTGTGAGTCAAGCTGGTAGTGTGATACGGTTGGTGTAGGCTCAGTCGCAAAAACAACAAAAGAAAACCAAACCAAAGAAATATAGTGCACCGTAGTTCAAAGAGGCCAGCCAATGACCAAGGACAGGAGATCTTCGTGGCAACGTGGAAGCTTCCCCTGATATTTTTTTCTGTCATTAGTCCTTTTTTGCTTCTCAAACGGAAGCGGTAAGCAGCAAATCGTAATCAAAGTTTTTAGTCATTATGCGTTGGTGTAGTGCTGGAGAAGCTGGACCACGTAATGAAGCCGCTGCCGGAGCTCTGGAGAGCAGCCCCATTCGGAAAGCACGTTCAGAGGGTAGGAATAAGAGATGCGTTCCTTGCTGATGTAGGTCAGCAGGTACGAGGACTCCGAGGTCTTGGACAGGATGATTTTTGTATGGTCTGTGTAAAAATTAACCTGGGAAAGAAAGCGGAAAGAGAGGGTATATTATAAATTTGCTGAGCAATTCAAATGGTCAATAATTCTCTCTCTTTTTTTTTTTTTTGCATGATCAGATGCTTACCTGTAGGGTTCGGTTGTCGAAGAGCATGACTAAGGCGTGATCAGTTTTGATCCACTGCAGAAGCAATGGAGAAGAGCTTGGAGGTGGCTGGTCCTCACAGTTGACGTCTCCACCCTACACAAAAATAAAAACTGGTTTACAAAAAACCTACAAAACTTAAATCGTTTTGTCATTGTACAAAATAAATCAATTTATTTATTTTTTATTACATTTTCAGTTCAGATTTTCAAATTGTTGCATGTCGGCCAAATATTGTTCTATCCTGACAATTCATACATCAATTGGGAGCTTATTTATATTCAGCTTTCAGATAATGCATAAATCCCGATTAAAATAAATAAAATAAAAAATGTGTGATCAAGAGTCACAAATGTTTCAGTTCTCTATTTGAGGGCTAATTTCAATGCCTACCTCCATTAGGTTCTGCTCCATGTAGTTAGCCATCAAATCCACTATGTGCTTTTGATTCTGGAGCTTTTCAGGCATAGCGTCAGCTGGAAAACTAAAGTGTTTGTTGTTCGTCAGACAGTAATGTACAGTCCTGCGGAAGAATAAAAATAAGCAATTAGAACATCACACATAAAGCAAAGCTACTTAAAAACTATTCGGTCAAAAGCAAAGTCATTTTAAAGGGTAAAGCACTCTATGTGGGTCAATCAGAGCTCAGTCCACATGCCAAACTGGAGACTCATTAGCAAACGGGAGCACAGAAAGTAAGCGGCCGTACCTCCGCTGGTCACACAGGCTCAGATGAGTGCCTTCGTTGAAGAGTACGCCGACGTTTTGATTGGAGAGCTGGTAACCGAAGCCGTATTTGTTGGAGTAGTCAACCCACTTGGTTACCCAGATGAAAGGCTTGGTTTTAGAAAGGCAGGGTGGGTTTCTTGAAGCTGGAAGAGTAAAAGGACAATATTTGAGCACATGATCAACGGCTTAAGAGCAAACCTTGAAAATGGCCATTGCTTAAGCGCCACAGTGTGACCAGAGTGTGGGAACAAACCTGTCGGCATGGAAGACAAGCAGCTGTTAAGAACCTTCATGGCAGATTCGGCTACAGCAGCAGGGGTGGGGTTATCGTCACTAGCTGAAAAAGAAAAAAAAAATTAAGGGATTTAATTACTTTAACAAATACATACACATTACTGTATGTTGGTCATATTTTATTACAGACAACAGTTGTTCTGCTTTAATGTTTTTTGCAGAACACCAATGACCTAACCTTTCAATTGGTAGAGTTACATTTTTAAGGGTATAACTGACAAGTCACCTTGCTGCTAAAATAAGCAAAAAACTCAGCAAAAAAATAAAAAATAAAAATTAGGCCAGGATGTTTTCGGACAAACTCGTTCCTAATAGCGGCCTCTGAAAGGGGTTGAGCTTAAAAATAGGCCACATGCACGCAAAACTATTTGCCGCTGTATGTCTGAGTGAATTCGCTTCTACGGTCCCTTACCATCAGTGCTGCTGGCGACGGTGCCTTTGAAGGAACGAGACCCAGACTTCCTGGACTCCTCCTCGGCTGGGGTGTCCAGAGGGCCAGAGCTTGCCAGTTGAACCGTGGGAGAAGTGGCCTGAGTAAGAATAGGAAGTCATATTGTTTTAACAATCATAAGTACTTCCTTGTACTCCATTTTAAGCAATTATCATCATCATGCACAGTGGACAATTATTTTCCAATCTCGTGTCTCAAGGTTAAAAGATCCATTTGTCATGTGATTAACTCCGCCACTTGTGTGGGGTTGGTTTTGGTCAGTGCGAAGTTATTCTGAGACGTTCAGCACAATAGCTGGACGACTGCACTCTATTATTCATCTACAGCAGCTTTCAAAACACGACCCACAGAGCCCATTTTAGTTAAGCTGAAATACAGCATGCATACTGACGCGGCTATGAGTCAGCCGCGGAGCAAGAGTTTATGGTGAAGCTATTAATACGTGCCAATGTATATATATGCAAGATTCATTATTACCTCATTCACTCCCATTGTCTTGTAGCTCATTTGCCGACCGATGGAGTGCTTCACCATGCCGGAAACCAGTTTAGAAATGTCATCCTTCTCCTCACAAGGTGTCTTTTCAACAGCTGCGATGTCAGAAATTAAAGTTTGAATCCAAACCAATGGTGCGAATGTCAATTGAAATGGTTTTGGTAATTAAAGTAAGTACTTACCTTTAGATTTCTTCTTGCCAAAGAGGCTTTTAGCCATCTTGGTGAAGAACTTCTTGGCAGGGCTGGGTGGATTAAGCTCAGGCACCATCACACAGCTGCTGGGAGGGAGTTTTTCTGGGGTGAAGCCCTGAGGGAGGAAAAAAGTAGATGGATTTATGAAAAAAAATCTTTTTTAAAAAGATTAGAGGAGTCAGACTACAAAATTACAGTAACACGCTGCCTAAGACGAAAATACACACCTAAAATGTTTATAATATAATTATGTTTAAAGGAAAAGGCAAAAGGGGCTAATTAGTATGCTAACCTTTCCGAAATACTCATGGGCCAGTATCTGATCCAGGGTAAGGCGGTCAGACGGGTTTTTCTGAAGGATTGCGGAGATCAGCTTCTGTGCAGATGGTGTGAGGGAAGGAGGAAGGCTGTATCTCACTTCCTTAATACACTTATAGGTCTCTTTTAAGTCTAAGGTTTCAAAAGGTGGATTCCCACAGAGGAGTGTGTACCTAAATAAACAAGAAAAAGAGCTTGTCATCAAGGCTGTCAGATCTGATGCATCATAAATCAAGTTTACTACGGACTTTCCATGATCCATTAATATAGTATATTATCTGAAGTCCCAATCTTTTTTTGTCAGCTGAACCTCTTTGGTCTAAAACACACACTTGAAATATTAACTTGATGTTTGTGTGTGTTTTGGTCACATGACATGCAGATCTTATTTTTAAATGAGGATTTATCATTTAATTATTAGCCTTTCATGAAACTGCACAATAACCATAAAACGGAGTACAGCAGCTTATGTTAGACTTACATTACACAACCAAGCGACCAAACATCTGACTCGGTCCCATGACCTTGTCTGTTTAAGACCTCTGGTGCCAGGTAGTTTGGAGTCCCACAGATGGTCCTGCAAGAGCATTTTTAACATCAGCACACCAATCGGGTTTATTTCCATTAAAGTTACTGAAGAAGAAAGCGTGCAAACTCACTTCTTCCTCTGCTCGACTGTCTCCAGCTTTGCTGCCAGCCCGAAATCTCCTAATCTCAAGTCCATGTTTTCATTCACAAAAAAGTTACCTGCAAAAACGAATTAGAGCATTATCAAACCAACTGAAGGGGACGGATGACAAACTAGGATTCAAACAGCAGGCTAAACAAACAAAAAATACCTAGTTTGAGGTCTCTGTGGAGGATGCCTTTGTTGTGGAGGTATTTGAGCGCAGATATGATCTGTTTGAGGTAGTAACGTACTTCTGGATCTGTCAGCGTATGTCTTGCTTTCCAAATGTGTGCCAGAGACTGTAAACACGAAGAACAGGATTAGAGTAAATGCCTTGTTTTCACCAAAGCAAACCGCGAGAGGGCTGTTTGAGGAGTACCTTTCTGCTGCAGAGTTCAAGGAAGATGTAAATGTTGTCTTGGTCCTCGAAGTGATGGGAAAACTTCACCACATGCTTGTGTTGGAGGCTTTTGTGAAGCTCGATTTCATTAATGATCTACAAGACAAAAAAAAAAAAAAAAAAAAAAAAAAAATCAATGAATAAACAGGGAGATAGAATTACAATGGTGAAATCGCACTATGGGCTATCTTTACCTTCTCTCTTTGGTGTGGCTTTGAGACTCTGCTTTGAGGGATTACTTTCACAGCATACATCTTGTTGTTGGCAAGATCAGTCATCTCATAACATCGTGCAAAACCACCCTAAAACAAAAATCATTGTACATTTAGTCACACAGAATGTTTCAACAGGCAGAAATGCTGGCGTTATGGTTATGATTAACTTAGGATTTGGCTGCAGGTGCCTGTGCCACCCTCTCAAAACTCAATGACTGTCTGAAAAGCCAACTAGCTGCTTACAGAGATTACCGGTGTGTTTATCGTTTGACTCATACGCTTTCAGCAACACTAGCGTCAGTGTGGTCTAGGCAGACAGCTTAAATGGAGCTCAGGAATTCATTTAAAGGCATTTTTTTACCTATAACACAACACAACAACAGTGTGTCGTCCATTTTAAAATATTCTTTAACTAAAAAAGCTATTATACGTTCAATTAAATCAAGTACGTGTTATTTTTTCTTTTGGAAAACATTAACACTTCATTAACGTCAAGTTTCGCAGCTGTTTTTGAGATTGCCATTTATCGGTTGGCCCGATATCGGTCACATCGGATGCATCATAAACGTGCACAAAATTAATTTAGCCTCCAAAATAAAAATGACAAACACTACGTGTTTATTAGCCGATTCGCCGATGTTTTATTTAGGCATATCATTCCCGCTCTCGTTTTAAAAATCATTTAAAATATTTTGGGCATTTTTGCACCAAATCCTTAGTTGGTCCAACACATGTACAAAGGAATGACGTATTCTTTTCCCAATCGACCAACCCCTCCTTACAGCATCGCACAATGATGCGGCACTTTAAAAACTGGGATTAACGAGATCTCCAATAATCAATAGTCTAATTAAAAGAAGAGGCTTGTTTTGTAAACAAGTGAACAAAACCGGAACAGTTGTCACTGCTCACGAGCAATGCAGCATCGTTTTCATTGATGCACGGATTCATTCATCAATTCATCTTCTCCTGGCATCGAATCAAATCTAGAATCGTATTTAAAATCCATCTAAAATGTAAACCGCAAATTCAGTCTTTGCAGAAATGCAGACATAATGGACGATATTTGAAAGCCACAAAAGATGCAGTGCTGGAAAAAGCAGCAGGCAGGTTCTAGAGACGCAGACACTGCGGTCCAGTGGTTCTGGTGCACCGAAGCACATCTCCCTAAACCAGCCAAACCCAAGCACGAGACCGACACGCCGCGCACGTTTAAGCACATCAGAAAACGCGATAAAACAAACCATGACAAATCACAGAAACGCTTAAAACGAGAAGCTCCGATGTATTTGAAACACTGAACAAACAGATTGGTACCTTTCCCAAAAGCTTTCCTTTACAGTACGATCTTCCAGTCTTTGCGTCAACCACCACTTGCGCGATCTCCGTCTTAACGTGCTCTGACTTACTCCGGTTCGGCTTGGCGGCCGGTTGAGCCGCGGGGGACGGTTTGAACAAATCCGGATTCATCATTTTACAGGAAAGACGCTGCGCTGGAGTAAAACAAGCAGGGTCCATTCATTAATGTAGATCCCTCGCCCTAGAAAAGAAACTCCTTATGTTAAGTCCCAAAGTCTGGCGAAGTTCTCTAACGTTAGTCCTGTGTGAGTCAAACATGCCGCGCCACCGGAGTCCTGCCGTATATAAACGGTCCGTGACGTCACGAGCAGAGGCGGGGCGACAGACGGGGCAGTCTGGAAAGAAACAAGCATGTCATTGGCTGCTGGAGATTCAATCAAAGATCAGAGAGACGCATATGAAAGCCTGCAGAAAAGTGAATGAAAACCTGAGAACATCATCCAATCATAGTTGACGTGATTATATAGACCTCTAGATGACTTGCACTGCCTTTTTTATTGACAGTGTTGCTGCTTTTTCCTCTGTTTAGGGGTTTTGTTTTAGACAACATGACATTGAGGGGGTTATATACACATTTATTTAGCATCATCACATCAGCTTTGCATTAATTTGCTATTGTAAAACTGTGCAATTCTTTACAGGGATTAATTTACGATTAATTTATGATTTTATATCGTACTGTGTACAAAGAAAATATACAGCTGGTCGCCATAAGTTAGACTTTATTTAACCAGACATACATAAACATATTTGAATTGCACATACACAGACTGTATTTACATCATGTGGATGAAGCATAGTTACGTCATTGTGTAATATACAGCTGTACGGATGGGAAAGAAAAACTTGTGGTTTCACGCGCCCCCTTGTGGCTGCATTAATAAACTAAAAGTACTTTTTTTCTTTTTGCACAAAATGTTCTCTAGATTAGAAAATATAATGTAACTTCTAATGTTAATAGATGTATGTATAATGTCACTTCTAATGTTAATAGAAGTGACACTGATTCACGGTTTAGTTTAGTTTCATTCATTTAATTAACGGGTGTTATAATCAAACAATAAAACGAATATCAGAAGCACATTTTTACATTTTCATTATATTTATTACTCTTAAGATATGATCCTTATTACTAGAATAATATTGCAATAAAAATAAAACCCACGATTTTCAATAATTATAATAGATATAAAAATAACAATAAATACGTTTATATGTGATTATCAAAGTGGTTTGATCATCTACAGTGATTATTATTACAATTATATTATGTAATTTATTTATTAATAATTAAATTAAATAAATAATGGATCAATTGCAGTATTAATAGTAATATTGCATGATATTATTACATTTTTAGTACCAGAATCAATTTAAAACATTTATGTGTACAATTAAGTTATCTAAAGAGGGTTTTGAGACTGTATTAAAATTCTAATAACAAACTCTGTTTTCATGTCCACAATTTATTAAGTTTAGATACTCTGTTTGCTCTCCATGATGATGAGAGAACTTTTGATTTTATTACCACCAGAACCAATACATGACTTTTTTTATTAATTTATTTTCATTTTCCACATTGAAGGTACATGGTCTTAAGTGCAATATCATTAACTGTAAATATACTAAACAACTGTTTACGATCACATATGGAACAACTTAAAATTATGAATGCTGTGAAAATTAGAGTGGGTATGAAAACACTCTATGAAACAATTTTCAGTAACAGCTGCGTTTAACAAGAAAAACATACAAAAAAAACATCAAATAATCAGAATAAACTGGAATGGCATGTATGCAGCAGCTGAATTTCGGCGTTTCGCTGTGAAAGCAGACCAATAAGATGTCTCAGAAGTCAAAGTCATCTGCTTTGGCCTTCTTCTCCTGAGACTCAACCCAGGCTTTGTTGATAGTGCGTTTCATCTCGTCATCTCCATCCGTGTAGATCTTCTTCAGCACACTCATCAGCCCCTCGCTTGGATCAGCTTTGTCATCCATGTTGGGTTTGCTGAAATAGATAGATTACCATTCAATGAACATTTAATAATTCTAAACAAAATCTGCAGAGGTATGATACTTATTATTACTATGATGTTTCCCTGACAATAGTGCATTATACAGTTAAATATATACACACCTTTACTTTACATAACAGTTTGGATGATATTAATCTACTTTTTTTCCTACATTTAGATTTCCTTTTATGCATATTGATATAAAATTTGCTTTAATATACAAATTTCAGAAAGAAAAACCAATATATAATGAAAGTATGTGCATTTTACTCACTCTTTCTCCTTAGACTGTTTTTCTAATTGTGTCAAGCAGTCCCACTTTTTTGTCGACTTCTTCTTGCACATAACGAGGACCATGTCTGTTTTTATCTGTAAACAAATTAATTTCAGAACTGCATCTTTATCTATGCAAATTATGCATAATTTAGTTGGCAATGTACAAACCTTTTTACTACTCTCTGCTACAATAATAGGGTATAAAAGGTTGATGACTGTCATTTGATGGTTCTTCCCATCCAGATCTTTAACTAGAACATTGAAGCTTCTGTGAATACAGAATAGCACAACATATGTGAATTTAAAAAAACAAATGTTTTTATATTAATTATTAAAAACAACAACAAATAGGCAATATTTAAACAGTTTACCATTCTAAAAACAATTAAAACACAATTCAGTAATATTAAATGTGAAAACAATACCTCTCTGTAAAGCTGGTCTCAACATTTTCAGCTGGAATAGTATGTACGCCTTTTAGTGTGATGTAGATTTTGACAAACTTATCAGACTGATCCCATCCTAAGACAGAAACAAGCATTGACGTGTATTAGACCATGCGCATCGTTGTCTATGCCTATAATCATAAGGTATGCACGCACCGTAATTATTAATTTTGACCGTGTATCCTTTGAGTGCGTCAGTTTTGTCTCCAGAGTCTTTCTTGGCTTGCTGCAGTTTCTGCTGTCGCTTCTGTGCCAGCTCTTTCTCTATCTTCTTCTGCTCTTGCGTCAACACGTCCCGCACGCGCTGGCGTTCACACTTCTCCAGCAGACTCGCGATCTCTTGAAGATCAGTCTCAAAACCGGCGATCTAAAGACATAAAGTCAAATCAGAAATCAAGTAAAGAAGCATGTTCAACACAGGTGAGATCAGCTGTCACCTCACAACCAATGAATGCTTCTTTCTCCCAATGTGTATATTGTCTTATGAAAAAAAGATTAATTCATATTTCATAAGCTTTTTTTATATCGCTGCCTGAGGATTTACAGTAAAATAAGAACGAAACCTGGCTGATAAGACTGCTGTATAACCACAATTGAACTAAAATGAATAAAACACACACACAAATCAGTCCATTATAACGTTACCAGTTCATTGATGTCCATCGCTGCCTTGAAGAAACCTAAAGAAACTACCTTCTGTTTTACTTTGCTTTGCTTTCTATCGGACGCTACTTGCTTGTCCGACTCCGCTGATGTGCATGAAGCGTTGTTTCTAGAAAGATTCTTCCTTCCGCGTTGTGATGTCAAAATAAAAGTCCTTATTTTAGTGACCTTTGATAAATGACCGAAATCACACTACTAGATAATTCTTAAAATAACAATGTATGAATGTATACATTTATATAAAATGTGTATATATATAACATATATGAATTAGATTTTTAAATGTAATATATATATTTTCTACTTTATTTCATTTATATAGATCATAGACCATATATGAATATATATATATATATATATATATATATATAAATAAATGTAATAAAGTAGAAAATATATATTACATTTAAAAATCTAAATGTACATATAACCTTTAAGATGTATTACAGTAACCTGAAAATACTCTAATATACTCAAAACATTTACACTAGTTTACAGTTGATTAATGTGATTAATGCAATGTAATGTGTTAATGCAGTCAGTGCACATTTATCAATGCACAAATAATTAACAAATTATTGTTGTTTTTAATAAAAGATGTAGTTTAAACAGTATTTTCTAATCATCCCCTTAATTTATTTTTGTCAAATTAGTCACAAAATAAAATATTCCAGTGTGTGACACTAAATCACAAACCAAACAATAAATAAAACGTTTAGATACCAATAACCTTAAAAAATAGAATAAAATCACAAAACATGAATGTAGAACATACCACTTTTTTATTGTACCTACAATGAAATAATTTCATAATTTGCCATCAGTTGAAGAAAATAATAACAAAAAAAGACAATGTGAAATCTCAATCAATTTAGTAGAGAAACAAAAATGCAACAAATGAGCAGCTGCTTGTTGGTTTTCGGGCTCTGTCTCTTGCTTTCTATGCAAGAATATCTTTTATGAACAATCCCATGATGGTGGCTGATCACCACATTGATCTCTGTATTCCTGACATCTGGTTGTGGTCCGCCAAATGCCGAAAAACAATGCGACTGAGACGCCACCTGCGCTTTACTCCACGTGGACGAGATGTCATCACACACCTGTTGCGAATGCGCACGGGACAACTGTCTCGAGGAAGTGCGGCTATTTCTTTATCAGCTATCTCCTGTGAAAACAAACATGAGAGACATGGACTGTGTTATTATTTTGACATGTCATTCTTTCATTGCAAGTCATGCAAATGGAAAACAGGGTATTAAGGATACCTAAACAGAGTATTAACGCTCCTAAATGGAAACTTCCAAGGCTTTAGACATACCTGTAGCTCTTTTGGCAAAATAGTATTCTTCCTAATTGCATTGATGCGAAGTCTTGTGTCTGCATATTCAAATGCCATTTGTCTCCTTTTCACATCTCGTAACATCCTCCAGTCAACATAGTGGCTCCTGACCTGCTCCACCACTCCAAGTGAACTTCTGTAGGCCTGAAGAACATCAGATAAGATTTTACACTTGAATACGTGTGTTTTTGAAATACACTTGTTCAAAAGTCTAAACTAATAACAAAAATACAACTGACAAAATTTTTTTTTTTTTTTTTTGACGTGAACAATGTCACTACTATGTCGTGTCTAAGCGATCGTAATCTAAACGCAACACAATCCAAACACAAATACAATGCATTCAAAGTCCTACCAGACTTTTCAATTACAAATCTAATTTTTAAAAGTGAATCTACCTGTCTACAAAACGGCAAGGACGACTGCAGAAACCCCATCCCCGTGCCGAGGAGCTTCCACGCCGCCATGTTGACCCAGCACTAACCTCGTTGGTGGTTTGAAGGGTAAGAATTGAGTTTAGTATATCGTTACTGCCATCTACTGGCCATTTTAAATGTTCATTCAATCAAGCATTTGTGGTTCAGTGCTAAACAGTACGGAACAGTAGGCTAGCAAACAAGAATTTATTATACTTTGTTGTTGCAGGATATAGCCGGCAAATTATGGAAAACTGGCTTTGTCTGAATGTCACGGCGAATTATATTTACAGACATGGATTCATTTATGAAAAGCACACAAAGAGTTTTAGTTATGAGCATTTATCACCAACCTTGAAAACAGTAGGCCTACTGTACAAAACAGATTCACAAGTATACAATTAGTATAAAACGCAGAAAGTGTGAGGAGCAGCAGATTGTGTGTAATTGCAGTACTTGGCCAGACAGTGGCAGAATATCGTTACTAATTCAACAACAGAATCCCCGAAAAAAAGACTGTCACCCTGGACCACAAAAGCAGTCATAAGTTATACATGAAAATCAAATAAATAAGCTTTCCATTGATGTATGTTTTGTTTGGATAGGACAATATTTGGCAGAGATACAATTATTTAAGAATGTGGAATATATGAGGGCGTGCAACAACAACAACAAAAAATGATTTTTGGCAAAAGCAAAATTGAACATTTTTACACATATTTCACTTATGACTGGTTTTGTGGTCCAGGTTGACATATTACAAAGGACGAAACTAACAAACGTGCTTTAACATCACTTTAACAAAATACAGATCTGTATGCTTAAAGCATTAAAAAAACTGCATGTTAAAGCAGAGCTCTTAACCTCTTTTACGCCAAGGCCTCCAATTGCCCACAACAATATTCTAATAATCATTTTAATTCAGCAACAGCATGTAGCATCACTTGGCTCTATTTTACAGGCTGGTCTTCACAAATGACATTTTTAGACTTCAGAATACACTGGACACATAAACAATCCAACGCATGCGTACTTTTGTGGCCTTAACTTCCACAACAAGCGAAATATGTTCGCTGAGTAAATCAGACGGATTTATTAAAAATGCAAACTCATTCTTTGCCAGCAGGAGGGGCTTTAAGCACTAGAAACGGGGTTTCCCTGGCTGTAGATAAAGCAGCTCTGAGCTTACAAACGCTGTGTAATATGCAGGCTGTGTAATAAAAACCGTGTTCAGAAATACAGTGATATAAAAACACCCACGCCTCGGTTTAATTTTAGCATTACGTGCTCATATTTATTCAACATAGCCTTTTGGAAATGCGTTTGTAGCCTGTGACACTAACCAGACCGCTAAACAAACACAGACCGAAAGTTAACAGACAGTGTTGCCAACTATTTCCAATGAGAAGTAGCTAAAGCCTGCCCGAAAAGTAGCTAAATACACTAATTTGCACTAATCAGTGACGTCATCACGTAGTATCTGACAAGCGTATGCCCGTCATGTCTCTACTCTGAGGCGCCGTGTATTACGTAAGGAATAATTGACGACGGGCCGTTGAGTATTACATTAAAACATTACATCCAGATGCACAATAGGTTCTTATTAACATATTACTTTGCATGATGACGTCATTGCGTAATCGCAACTCAAGACTACATCTTTATGTAGTATACAAAATAATGTTGTTGTTTTTTTTCAAATTGACTGGCCATCTCATCATCTCTGATAATGAACAGTTACATTCTTATGAACAGTCACAGCTTGTGTAGGCCTACTTACTCTTTTTAACTTGTGAAATAAACACATCTGTGAAAGTGACAACAATTATAGCACTATTGGAATTTATTGCTAGCCTACCTAAACTACCAACAATTATACACGTTAACAAATATCAGTAAATTAACAGTTATGAAAAACAGTTTGAGCTAGCGATTTAACTTGAATGTGATATGTGTGTGTTGAAAATTGCTAAAAGTAGCCAAATGAATGTTAAAAATTGCTACATTTGTTGCTATAGGTGCTTTTTGAAAAGAAAAAAAAAAGTTGCTTGGGTAATATGAAAAGTTGCTAAATCCAGCAACAAAATTGCTAAGTTGGCAACACTGGGTCCAGGCATGTGCGCCCAATGAAACCGTCTATAGAGACTCTGAGTTATTGTGTGGAGATCTGAATCCAGCACCTGCATTATGTTAGCAGCGGCTCAAGACAAGAGATACAAGCGCTCTTCGAGACAATTGTCTGATTGTAATGCTGACTGACTGTACAAATAGGAAATCTGGGCACGTTTAGACAGCAAATTTGTTCAGCATATTATAGGCTTATAAGAATAAACTGGATACGGAGTGAACCTTCTGTTTTAGGCCAGCACTTTTATAACACATTAAATGAAGATTACTTTTGCCGTTTCTCATGCTCATCTACCATTCCGTCATTACCACAGGATAAATCCCCCCAATAAAACAATGTAACTGAAAAGAAGAAGAAAAAAAACATGACAACAAAATAACAACCAACAAACAGCTTGTTATGTGCTTCTCTGCATGACATTGGTTAGAGTTCAACCCCAAGGCATTTATAAAAAACTGTTCTAGTAAATTCCTGTAGAATTTCCCAAGCAATCGGCCTTTGTTTAATATACAAGATGTGCTCTGAGAAAAATACTAACATATGTCAAATTGCACAACTTCACAAAGAAGATCCATTATGTAAATTAAAGTGGAAAACCGAGGTCTACACACCACCACCAGGTAATGCTTTTATAAAACAACTGTTATGAGTTTAACGTAAATAAATCAATAGGAATACAATTGGAACTAATTTTAACCCATCTAAGCAAAAACTAAAGTTGCTGAAGGCTTTACCTATATTTTGCCATTTGCAAATATTTTTTTTTGACTATACTTCAAAAACCACTGCTGTAAAAAGCAGACAATCTTAGAGCTTCTGACAACTTGCTGGAAATGATGCCATGTGGTGATGTTTAATTCATGAGACATTTCTGGATGTTTACTCAGAAGTATCTGGCAACATTAGTGACCAGTGAGTAAATCCTATTTGCGCTAGATTCTGTTCAGTTCAGATTTAAGGTTAACCGTATCAACTCTTTGAAGAGCTCCACGGAAGCGCTTATGTATTGTGCACATAATTCTGTTTGGGACATATCTGGGTATTAATGCTGTTGATCTAGAAAAGTCACAGCATAATTCTGTTTATTTTAAACTTACCGATGCAAAGCAGAGCGCCATACTGTGTGATGCATGTGCTGCTCTTCTGAAGCTGAATCTGATGTCTGCAACTTCTGAAGATTTCTGAAGCATAGGCTTCAAAAATATTTAGTAAATTTCCTGCTGTTCACAAGCCACTTGAAACCTCACTAGTTGCTTTTAAATGAGATCAATCCTTTCCAAAAACAAAGCAGATTTGGTCTGCGCTTTGTTCTTTAACAAATAAAAAATTAAACATATTGGTGTGAAGGACTTCACTTCCACTAAATTCCTATTCAGACATTCCAGGTTGACTCCCACTGGGGTGTGAAAATGAGAAACAACTGAACCTTGCATGATGCGAAACCAAATGAGTTTAAGCATTTTGCAAGCTAACCCACACGGAAAGAACCTATATAAACATATATGTTTTTATATATGTGACATATATAAAATTGGCCATTTTCCTATATTATATGTACATATATGCACATATATGTTCACCTATATGTTTACCTATATATTATTAAAATATGTGTACATATATTGGACATATCTAAAATTGGCCATTTTCCTATATTATATGTACATATATGCACATATATGTTCACCTATATGTTTACCTATATATTCGTAAAATTATTAAAATATATAAAACTTATTTTTAACCCATCCAAGTGCTCAAGGGTCTCACCTCAGTCATGGTATTGGAGGTGGAGAGAGAGCTAGTTATTCATTTAGTTTCATCACCTACAATCCCTGCCGGACCTGGGACTTGGGTTACAAGTCCAACTCCCTATCCATTAGGCCACGACTTTTTCTTTTCATTTTAAATTATTAAAATTAAAAGAAGCAACACAGAAGACCTACTGTATTTGGCCTGAAATATGCACATGTATGCACCTACTATTTAGCCTGTATGTGGCATATATACGCATATATGCAGCATATATATTATCATATATGGGCATATACTGCATATAGGTTTCATATATGCGCTTATATATTATCATATATGTGCATATATACTACATATAAGTTTAATATATGCGCTTATATACTGCATATAGGTTTCATATATGCGCTTATATATTATCATATATGTGCATATATACTACATATAAGTTTCATATATTTGCATATATACTGCATATAGGTTTCATATATGCACATATATTATCATATATTTGCATATATACTGCATATAGGTTTCATATACATGCTTATATACTGCATATAGGTTTCATATATGCACATATATCCTCGTATAGATTCTGTCCATGTGGGAACTGCTGCATAATGTTTTTTAACCGGTGCAAATATAGTTTAGTGTTAATTCTCTCAGATTTACTTTACAGAAAATAAATGAAAAGTGCATATTCTTTTTATATTAGAATCACCACTGCATGATTTCATCACTAAGAGCTCAGATCAGTTTCCCTTTTTACCATGTCCTGTTTGATTTTCATGAGCTACTTGTGTGGGCTGTTCATTCTGACGTCACTATATTAAGCCTGGCAAAGTCAGCAATTGAACACGCTGCAGAAACAAATCTGGCATGGGTACTTCAATTTTATATGAGCTCAGAGAAAGTGAAATGGAAGAACATTTGCAAAATGATTTAGTCTACTTGTTTTAAAGATAGTTCAGAATCTAAATTTGACTATGTCTGTTATTTTGGTCAGTTCTCTTATGCCCTTCATGTAGAGTTGGAAATATTGTAATTACAAGTAACGAGCAAATGAATGAGTGAGCAAAGCCATATTTACAAGTAGGAAAGACATGACTTGTGAAGTTGGAACAGGGAATGACAATTTTTAAACATTACCAAAACACTTGTAAAACAGTAGGAAGCATATGTTTGTAATGAATTATAATGTATAATTTAGAACGTTGACGTAAAGCTCAGTCATTTTGAAGCTGTGATGATATTTCAAACATTTAGTTTTAAAACCATGTATAAATAAGTGAGAGGAATTAATCATTTTAATTTACTAGATGCTGGTGCTTGGATTTATTTTTCAAGTAATTCATTTGTTTTGCTACTTCCGACTTCAATGCATGACATGTCTTTATAATGAATGCCCAACGTGGATTTCCCCTGGTGCAACTGAAGGCATGATCTTTCAAAAACTTCCCACAAATTTCACTTGAAGAAGTTCAAATGTTCCACACATGTGGAGATGCGTGTTCTGAGCTCTTTACCATATGTGGTAACAGGTGATTTGCATATGTAACCTCAAGATTGTTTGTTTTCCACGCTCTTGCGTTCAGGACCAATGGCTCAGAATTTTTTTTAAGTTTTCAAACAGCAGATCACTCAGGAGTGCTCCACTGTTCTATTATACAAAATGTTGGCTAGAGAGTGGGAAACCAACATTAAGCAAAGATTCTACAAGTTTTGACAAAACGAAATCCGTGCAGTTTCTCTGACATTTCCATTGTGCTTACTAATGTTTCAGACAGCCTTCCAGCTATGAGGTAAAGTCCTTTTTGGACTCGAGGTCAAGGCCTTCTTAAATTTTGGAATGTTCTGCATTGCTCCCTCAGGACCTTGTCCATCAAATAGGTGGGGAACGATGACTGCCCTCACTGAGCGAGTCTATATTTTGTCAGAAGCCCCTGTTCTTCTTCTGTCTCTCCATGGGTCAGTGCACGTTTTTATCTGCATTTTACACACTAGTACTTCTGTTCAACAGATGCTGAAGCTGATGTATAGAAAAAGAGAGAACATCCATCCTGAAGTCCCTTTTAAATTGATCATCAATTTCAGTAAACAAACAAGGGCTTCTAAAACGAGTCTCGGCAGTGTCATTTTTATTAAATGCTCAACCTCTAATTTCAGCACAGAGGCATGACAAGTATTTGATTAATGTTTTGTCCCCGATGCGTGTCTGGTTTTGACATTAGATTAAGAAATAGAGACATCAGAAGGAATGAACCGCGCACGGCCAACCAACACAATCAGAGCGATCGCGCTTTCCAAACCTAACTGTTACATGGACGTTTATGACGAATCGGATCTAAAATAAAATGTGAAATGATAACTGGGACATTAGGCCTCTTCAGAGTTTTTTGCATGAGCATCTGTTAATTCGTTCAAAGAGACCACCAAGGTTAACAGGAAGTGTGTTCTCAGGGCACCCACTACCATTTTCCACTCAGTGAAGCAGAGTAACCCAACACAATACGGTAGAGCATAGTCTGTAAACTTTACGAAATCTTCTTTTATTGAGTTAGGTAATTGAGAATGGTCTGCAGAGAGAGGAAAAAAACCTTCACATGTGCATGTCAGCATGTGTTTCTGACCTGTTTTAACCATTTAACTAAGATGGTAAATTTAATCTATAGACGTTTGGGGAGGGCTGCCATTAGAGGCGAGATTGCTTGACTGATTTCCTCATGCCATGGCGCATTATTTTCAACAGTACATCTAAACTATGTGGATGTGTAGTGTTCTGGACAGCTGAAGTGTAGTATTTCTGCACCCACCTGAGTGGGTGGGTAGGGGATATCTAATTTAGCATGAAGAATGTGGCTGGAGAAATACTTTAGTTCATTTGATTAGACTTCTGGAAACATTTCACACATGATCTTGTATGATATCAGTCCTCTGGCAACAGTGCTTGTCAAAAGAACATTCAGTTACAGTTAGAGATAATTCCTTAATGTAAACCAAGAAACGTAAACTTGATAGATGCTGATAGAACCTGCTTATCAATTTTATTTGTGTCTTGTTCTCTAGTAAAATATAAATATTCAAAAATAAAAAATAGAGATTAATTTACTACTATTTACTGTTATGTTTACGTAATTTGAAAATGGTGGAAGAAAAAAACTTTTTATACTTTATACTTAAATTATATTTCTTTTTTTTAAATGTACTCTTTGTTTGTATATTGGATATACATTTATTTTTACTTACTATTAATTGTGTATTCTCTGAAAACATATTTTATTAATTTGTTTTATTATATTATATAAGAATGTTTAGATTTTTATTTCATTATTTATTTTTAAATAAGAAAGTGGTTTATAATGTGATGACCTCTCTCAGGGCTCATTTCATAGGCCTGACAATAGGGTTGGCATTACCTCTTTGAGCTTGTAAACTTGACCTACTGTAATATATCAACAACAGTGACAAGCAAGAATCTGTAAGTGGCTCAGAGAGATTTATTTAAGGAACAAATGTGACAGAGGTAAACAGAAAATTGAAAAGTGGAAATAGTAGGTCATGTGATGTGGTGCACTGTTATTATTATAAAGAAATTCAGATCTCAGTGTTTTGATCTTGAGATTCGACAGGACATCTCTTCATCATAACACGCTCTTTCGTGCTTCCTTTCACCAGCACCATTTGATATTTCCTGCACAATAATGACTTATGTTTCTTGTTTGAAGAAATATAATTTCAAATGTATTTAAAGCAAAGTTATTCTCTCCAGGCAACACTCACACAGTAACAAACAGTAATGGCATTTAATTCCTGGATCAATCAGTGTTTTCTAACGAATTGTTTATGTAAATGATTCAATGATTCATTCATTTGCTAGCTTTGTAAATGAATCAGTGTTTTCGTACAAACTGACTCACTGAATGATTCAATGATTCACTCAAAAACTATCGCCACCTACTGGAGTAACTGTGCAACCTGCTGAAAGAGTTATTGAAAGGTCTGTCTGGAACGCATAAAAGAAAGAAAAACCGAGCGATTCGCAAACATTGTCAGCTTCCAACACCACATGGGACATTTCTTCCAGAGATTTGACCTCTGGTATACCTATAAAGAAAGAATGTATTTTTTTGGGCCACGCAGTGCGGGCTGAAACAGCATGCTTCAAGTCAAGTGTCTAGATCGCATTATATCTGCGGAGAAAAGAACCTCGGTGGCCAATGAGAAACAGGTGAGAAAAGACATGCTTTGCTCTCTGGGAGGAAGAAGTAAGCTCTTTTTGTGCATGTGGGATACTGTAGAATTATGTTTTGGTGGCCTTTGCTAATAAGTTGGTGTTTAGTTTGGTAGAAACAAAATGAAAATTGTGTGATTCTTGCTGAGTTCACTAGGAAAACCGCCCACATGTATAAAATCTGTGCTTAACCGTCTAACCAAGATGATAATGCTACATCAAGTCAGGAGCATTTAGCTGTAAGTGTTTTAAGCAGAGTTTTTACATCCCTTATCCATATATACTTTATCCCAACTAATTAAGCCTTTTCCTTTTCCTTATTTAGCAGCCCTGAGCTCAGCTCAGATTTCTGATTGGAGAGATGCAATCAAGATCTTTTTGTTCTATTCAGGGGCGATTTTAGCCCATTTTTGGGGGTGCTTCAGCACCCCCAAAATGAATAAAAGCACCCCCAAAGATTTCTA
>JAUMHP010000041.1:12906112-12931016 GCA_032361065.1 Enteromius trimaculatus | reverse complement strand
TGACGAGTAAAGTGTATCTGGGCAGCTCTCTGGGTGCTCAGCACCCCCAAAGCTCTGAACCTAGAATCGCCCCTGGTTCTATTCAACTACAGCTGGATCAAGTATAATGGAACTGCACTTGAGGGTAAATAATGCTGTGGTACTATTTAAGAATGACTACCTACAACAAATTCAGACGCTCTTATTATTAAATATAGTGTGTACTTTGAATAATTTTCAATTGTTTCCAATACAATGTTGTGCAACTTTGTCAAAATTACATACATTTCTATATTTATTACTTACGCGCATTTTGTTTTGCATTGTATTTATTGTAATTATTTGTCTTTCCAATAGCCTAGGAACAACGTAAGGGAGAGTGAATTACAGAATTTGTATATTTTCAAATTTTCTAAAAACTATTCCTTTCATGCCGACTATATATATATATATATATATATATATGTGTGTGTGTGTGTGTGTGTGTGTGTATGTCTGTTTTTAGATGTTTTGGATTTACATTACGTCTGTATTTATTTCAAAATTGAATGACCATGAACCCTTAGAAAATCTTGTGACTCGAAGCTCTTTTGTATTCTTTGCATTAGGAACATGTTGTCCCAAAGAGTCCTGCCATGGATTTAAAATACATCAGCATCACAGAGGTCTGATTCAGTCAGATGGCACGAATGTGAAGAATGCCTTTTGTGCTGAACTTAAAGGTCACCTGCATGCTGGTATGTTTATTGCCACACATATTCCCGCTTTGAGTTACGACAACAATCTTACTTAAGTCTGTTAGTGCCATTAAGACCATCAGTCAGCTTTATGAAGAGCAAATCCTTTTTAGAAGGATCACATTTTCTCCAATCGTTAACGTTAACTATGTCTCGGATCATTGAATAGAGAATTTGCACGACACATCCTGTTCAGTTCCTCTTCCTAGCGCTGTTATGAAAAGTCTTCATTCCTTACAGTTTATTATGATCCCTGCTTTGGAAATAGATGGACAGATTGATGAATGTATAACATAACCCTAAGTCTACTATTGACAGTGTGACATAGAATATTAGATCTGTGTCTCACACGTAAGTGAGCTGGTGGAAAGTTTATTTGCAGAGTTGAGACCTTATGGCTTCGATTTAAATGTCTTTTTTCCCTCTTAGTTCTCTTATGGTGGGGTTGACCTTCAAAACCAGCCTAATAAAACCCAGAAGCATTCCATCTAAATATGTTTAAGTGCAGAGATTTAATTTTCTTTGATAGATTTCCTTGTGGCTTTGTCTTTGTAGCCTCAAGTCTCTGTGCTTCTATAGTAGACATTAAAACAAACAGACTGTAATAAGTTTAACTCTCAACAAAAGAGAGATGTGTTGTGAAAAAATGTTACACCTCTTGAGTTTGTCTAACATGTAGTCTGCTTATAAATGTTATTTATGTTTTTATAGCTACAGGTTATTTCTAAGTAATTGTGATCATCATAAACCTCCAACATAGCAGTCCACATTTTTCCTTCTTTTTCTTCCCCGTTATTTTTTTATTCTGTGGACCTCTCACATAGTCTTTATTGAAATATGTCCCCATTTCCTTAATGCACAAACTCTTGCTGTGCCTCTGCCTCATAAAAAGCATGGTGGAAGTCATAAGTCTGCTTCACGCCATGCTACGTTTCTGCTGCAGTCTTGTACACAACACCGGTGGCCAAACACATTAATCAGTGTACACAGATCCTCTTCTCAAATAAACAGAGAGAGAGGGCCGTTGGTGAGAAATGAGTGATGGATGAAAGCTGCGATTCCTTTGTGGGTATCATCTCAATACTTGTGTTGAAAAACTGGAAAATAATTCAATAATTCAAAAGAAAACTGGTTTGATATATTTGAGGATGTGTCAGGAGGAGCCTCAAACATGTGTATTGCTCAAAGGGTAAATGATTTAGAGCTTACTGGAAAATGCAAAACATTTGGTAACCAGATTTTGACTTCAAATGTATATATCATTCTAATGCACAGTTCATTGGTAGACAACTGTTAAATATATGGCCACATAAAGAGATATATTTTTAGTATTGTCACACATGGGTAAGTACACTGAAAACGAATCCTTTTTGTTTTTAAGGAATCAGTACTTTTGTTTAGCATGGATGGATGAATTGACCAAAAGTGACTGTAAAGACTTTTAATTTGTAACCAAAAATTACGTTTTTACAGAAATATTGGAGCACCACTGTTTTGAACAGCGTAAGAAATATTACTTAAGCATCAAATCAGCATCAGAATGATTTCTAAAAGATCTAATGACACTGAAGGCTGATATCAGTGTTACAGTAAAAATAGTTATTTTATTTTACATCATATTTTATAATATTACTTTTATAATCCCTACTTTGGATCAAATAAATCAAGCCATGGTAGCACAAGAGACTTCTTTCAAAACCTTACGCAATCTACAATGTAAATCATTAGGCAGCACATAAATAACAAATATTAATAATAACCTAAATAATTAATGATAGTTGCTTATTTAAAATGTAAAAGTTAAAAATGTGAACATTTTCTTTGCATTTACATCCTTTTACCCTGTTTTAAAATCTGTAGAACTTAATTTCTTCTGTTATTTGTAGCAGAAGGTGCAAGGCAATATGTGGGTAAAGCTCTTTTCAATTCAGTGAAAGTGAATGGTGACCATTCCCTAAAATTCCCTTCTTGATCTTTTATGATGCTTTTATTCATTAAATAGGAAAATGCAGCACAGATTCTGTTTAAGCCATACAGTTTTGAAAACATTGTGGTGAACACATGATAACGGAATATCCATTTTGTGGTAAACTATCCCTTTAAATCTTAGAAATTTATATGAAATATTAAAGTTATTGCTGTCAAACGAATAATCGCATCCACAATAAAAGTTTGTCTTTACCTTATATATGTGTTTATGCTATTTTTTGTATTATTTTTATATATAAAACACACACATACAGTATATATTTTGAAAGTATTTACATGTAAATGCATTTATATATTTATTTTCTTATATTTGATATATGTAAATATATTTAATATATAAACATAACATATTTTCATTAAATACATGTGTTTGTATTTATATATACTAAATAAATATACACCGGACATACAAATATATTATGTAAAGAAAAACTTTGATTTTGGATGCGATTAATCATTTGACAGAACTAAAATGTATTATGTTTCAATGTTTCAGACATTTGCATTTTAAGTATCACTCTATATTACTAAGTACTTAAATCTTACCTTACCTTAAATCTGCTATTTCCCAGTATTCAATCCACTGCAGTAGCAGGCACTAAATCATTCACTAAAAAGCAAAATGACATGTAATTAAAACCGGTAGTAACAATGTTTACTGTGTTTTCAACAGTAATTAAAGACATAGACAAGTGCACAATCACTTACTCACTGCTGAGTGTGTGATAATGTAAACTAGCATGACTTTTTGTCAGTATACAGCTGGACATTTCCTGACTACTGAACAATTTTGCCCTGTTCTTATTCCCTACATATTCCAACCACATGTGAAAGTATCCAAATATTTATGGAGACAATCAGGTGTGCCAAAACCATTTTTTTTATAGTGCACAGGCTCTACTTTTAGCCGTTAACAAATGAAACATTGAGTTCATCGTCGACTGAAGGGAAGGTTTTAGAGTCTGTAATAGTGATTTTTCAGTGACGACATATTTTGAAAATGTTCCAAGAGGAAACCACTGCCATTGCTATCTGTCAGAGTAAGAATATACAACCACATTAAGTATAAAGCTGGACCCCTGCTTCTTTTTTTAAAAAACATTACACCTGGCCTGCTCTCCAGTTTCAGCCCAAGTATTTCACCTCTCTGTAACACAACACCCAGAGATCAACAGATGCCTGGGAAATTATAGCCAAATAACCTTAGTAATGACTTCTGATAATTGCGACTCTGTTCCACTTAAGATCTTGATTATAGGCTGACACAAAAATATGTGTGGAACACTCAAAACAAATTAATAAATATATTTCATAGTTTGCTTACTGTTACACTTAAAAATGGAAGTTTTTACGTAAAATTGGCTAGATTTCACTATTAATTTCAAAGAATCAGCACACATTGAACTAAATGTGAAATTTTGAAGTAGAAAAACTGATATAGTGTTTTCTTGTACAACATGCTTCAATTTTATTTACAAAATCAAAAAGGCGGAGTATGAATTTTTTTAGGTGAACTGTTCATTTAAATCTAGCCATTGTTTAGGTAGTGCTGTAAGCAATGAAAAATAAGTAAAAGAGGAAATTTGTAATGAAATATTTAAATGTAAATGTGTAAAATATTAAAACAATTTTAGTATCAATTTGAAATATATATGACTCATTCTATAATTGCGGATACATTTGGTGTCCCCCTCTTTCACCATCAACTCTGTTACCTAGCTAGTCTAACAATGCTGACAATAGTGTAACAGAAAAAATATTCCAAACACTCGAGTTATATAAATATGACACTAATGAAAACATGTTTAAAAGACCTTTTTTCCTTTTGATATTGTGGTAACAGAGTTGACATTCTACAAAAATAACTCTTCGTGTAAGAAGTTTTTTAGATTAAAATATTTTCCCAGAGAGAGCACAGATACTTTACTAAGCTTTAGATCTTATCAGTGAGTGAAAGTGACATCATTTCCTGTAACCTACAGAATTCTGAGAGATAATTCCACAGATAATTCTACGGTAACAGAGTTGACGCAATATTTATGGACACACATTTTTCTAAAAATTATTTCTTTTTTAAATATAATTTATTGTTGTAGAATAAAGTAAAAAACTATTTAGGACATTAATAAAAAAAAAAAAAAAAAAAAAAAAAAAAAGAGTAAACTGTTGGCAAAAGAAAAGTACTATACAATATTTTTTATTGCACATTTCAGGTATTTAAGACACTTTTAAAATAAATTATTATGTTGTTATGGACTGTAACATCTTGTAATTCATAACAATAATAGCTATGTTTTTGTGGGACACTTGCATCTTAATTATTTGGTAAAGGAACATATATTTGTGTAAAAATTTTCTGAACATGTTTCATAGACGGCACAAAACCAAAAGGTGTAAATTAGAGTATGAATCAGTTTCCATTCGTAAACTTATTCCAGTTTTTGAATCAAGAGGAAAATGTGTGGAAAGGACACATAAAAGTATTGCTCCTGTAACCATGTAGTTGGTTGCTGTATTAAAGCTCAAGACTGTGTTGACTTTGGCTCTACACGCCTGTCAGTAGCTATGTATCTCAATTCCTGGAAAACAGATTGATTAGCGCTGCTACTGTAAGAAAATGCTTGAAATAAAAAACACATTCATTAAAATCTACCTGCGAGGGCTGTGGAGCACTCTTGTTAAGTTTATGTTGAGTGGAATAAGGAATGAAATAAGTTCCAGACAATGTTCAACAGAGAAGTGTCTCATTACCTCCCCCAGTTCTGTCCTCTATGGTTGAGTTTTGGAGGTAGCCACACCCAGGCTGGCCATTGGCTCAGGGCTGCAATGAGGACATTTAAACTGTTTGAAAGCAGAGAGTTGGAGGACTCGGGACATTGCTGGTCAGGAGGGCCCTGAATGCCCAGTCTGAGCTTGTAAACAGGTGCTTGCGTTAATAGGCGTCCGTCAGTGAGCAGGGATATTACTGTGGCAGGGAATATCCTGAGGTAAGGCATCTTCAGCTTCATTATTGCTTGTGCATGCACTTCCAAATTTGCAGCTGTAATTATGATGTTTGTGAGGGTAGATATCATGCAGTGAATTACAAAAAAATACTACTATAAAAATACTACTTTTTAAATTTGATAATTATGAATATTTGAATCCACTGTGTAAACATGCAGCAAATCTAAAAAAATATAATATCTAAGTGAAAATTATTATTTAACATGTCTGAATTAAATTAAAGTAATATTTAAGGGCCAGAATAAGTGGAAATATTGCTCTAATACAGGACAATTAATTTGTCCTTATATTCTTGCTACATTTTTATGTTTAGTACTAAGAATCGTTGCTAAATGTGTCTAAAATTATCAATAGTGATTCAGATTTGTTATTTAGGATTATAATTTGTGGTTTGAAAGGACAAACAGCTTCATTTCAGTGGATCGCGCTCAGTGAATACCATAAATCTTGCGAAGCAATGGGTGTCCCAGTCTTGACAAGATAACATATGTGTCCCAGTGGACAATGCATGCTGGAAAATGTAAAAATCAGGTGCAGGGCAGCCATTATAGCCTTTTAAATAATCTAGTTTTATCATTATTTTATATTTATTTTAATAGAATTCTTTTACTTTGCTTTGTGCATTTATATGATGTTTGTCAGTTTTCTTCTGTACTCTTTTATGCTTGTTAATTGTCAGCCCGTTCCATCGATATGCTTTTTGTATGCTTAGTACTTAACCTGCCCGGACCCCACTTTTACACAAGATATAAGCTACATCCTCCTCGTCTGGCAGATTAAGAGGAAGTGCTACTGTGTTGGCTTCAGGTATTATCAGAAGCCCAGATCAGATGAACAGCAGATGTTGCACGCATGCAGCCCGCTGGAGGTTTACTATATGCTGCCTGCACATTACACACTAGCAGAGTCAGTTTTGGGTATCTGAAAGATCCTGTAAAGCTGCTGTGGTTTTATTCCCCAGTGATGTATACTGAGGAGAGGAAATGAGTCTGAATCTAGACTTAAGCTTAATTGCTTTCAGCTCTCATCAGTTGAAGAGTAAAGAGGGAAATCACTGGTGAAGCATGTTTGCGGCTTGCAGTCTGCTCTCCTCACTTCTCCACCTCTTCTCTTTCTGCATTTGTAAGCCCCGAATCTCTTTCATAATGGTACAACTGGGGCTCTGCCTCGGATGCAGAGGAACAGACTGTCTTTGTCTTCTTCTTAATGTGTCTCGGGAGAAGAGAGGGCACAGCACGGCACAGTCTGGCTCTCTGTTTTCCTGCCCTCTACTTCACTTAATTTCCCTTCTCCGAATATGATTTATGCTGTTCACAGTCTGTTTGTATTGATTGTAGGTCTTTGCCCTTGTAGTTCCTAAAAGGCATGAATGAGTCCCAGTCACAGTGTTGAAAGTTTATATTTTGACTTGGTGTTGAGATCCAACACAAAACAGCCAGCAGCCACTTAGCAGCCTGCATCCCTTCGGTTTTTTACCAGATTGTTAGATTTCATTGTGCATGGCTTTGCTGAAATGGTCCCTGGGAATGAAATTTTTGTGCAAATTGGGAAAAACTTGTAAAACTCAAGGTGGTGATAAAAATCATGCAAAAAAATCATGCTGCTTCTTTTTTTTCTTTTATTCTTTTATAGTTTTATAGCAACATGTAACTGTTCAGTTAATTGTTATTAATATGAAATATTCTTAGCACATTATACTAATTTAGCTGAAAGTATTGTTAATTTAATTTAATTTCTGGTAACAAAAAAATTATATATGAATATATATAATATATAGAAAATTATATAATTATAAAATATTATTCTTATTTATTGACTTTTTTTAAACAATTTTTCAAACATTTATTTTAGTTTTATTGATTTTACATTGTAGTGCATTGGTTGAAAGTAATGAGATTTTTTAAAAAATATATAATTTTAATGATTAAATATTATATAATATTAATATATAATTATTACTGAAAAAATAAACAAATTATTATTTTAGGTTTATTGTAATATTGTTATGTAAGGTATTTTCTTTTAATACTTTCCTACCTGCTATACGAGAAAACAATAACAACAACAATAATATATTCTAGTTTTGTTATGATCAATATTTAATATTAAATCTAATAACTTATTAATATAAACTATAAGCATGTTATACTAATTTAGCTAAATGAAAAAAAAATAAATGAAAGTTTATTTTTCTGGTAAAAATTATCTTGAATTATATTTACATGATATTATGCATATTAATTATTATAATTTAATATTATTTTGTTTCATTGGTTGATCTATCCATCTGTCTGTAAATGTACAGTATAGTCCACTGGGTAAGATAAAAAAAAGTTAAAAAGTGTAATATTTCATGAGCAATTCATGTACTGTGCGCAACAATTTTGCTGTCATGCATTGGCCTGTCAAATGCAAAATGTGGGCAGTAAGTATTTTGTGGTTGCTGCATGGCAATTTGTATTGTCTGTTCAATTACAGTGGTAGACAACTTTTTTTGTGTGTTTATGTATGTGCATGCAGACTCAAACATCCGCTCAGAGTTGGAAGAAGAGAGTTGGCAGGCTTTTCCAATGTCCTTTCCAAGATAAATAATAGAGCAAAACGAAACGGTGCACATGAAATAAAAGCCTCTGACTGAAAGCAATAAACGAGACCCTCAAAGGGCTTTGCAGCTCTAGCATGTGTGTGGTGTCTGGTCCTGTGATGTGGGCTATGCTGGGACGGTCATGGACCTCACCACTTTGTGCCTTAATACTGCACCATCATATCTAATTAGCATCAGGGAGTCCATGAGGTCATGGAGAGACTCTCCTGTCTGTTTGAGTTCAGCGGTTAAGTGTTTAAATGTTGCCCAGTGAGTTAAATATCCTGATTTAGATGCATCAATAAGAAGAAATAATGCGGAGGGAAATATTTTGTTCCAGTGCACTGTGATCACATGTTAGGTTACTGTTTAGGATTATTGTTTTGCTGTTCTTGTAAGTATTGAGGTTGATTATTGCACATTATTGATATTTTGGATTTAGTTGATGATTTGATTTGGTTTTATTGGTTTATTTCAAGTTATTATTCGGTAATTTATGAACACAGAATGGCTGTTAGCAGTCTGTCTCCTCAGACTTATGCAGTGGTGTAGCTCTCCACATCTGCAAAAGAGAATCTGTCAAAAACAACAGCCGCCGGCAGTGTTTTCTGCTCAGTTGGTTGATCTGTGTGGCATGAGCTCCAGATTTTTCTGTGCTTCTGTTCAAATTTCTACCTTGGTCCTGAGGGAGTGCTCTGTCTTCTCATTTCAGCATTTCTGCCATTCCACATCTGCTTCTGGACTTTGATGTGTGTTGTTCCTTGTTTATATTTAAGCGCCACATTTACAGAGATTTCCTTAATGTTCAAAACAAAGCATGGAATGAATAAACGGTGAAAAAAAAGACTAACTCAAATACGCTGAGTACTGGTGCAAGCATATGCTGAAATGATAAGCATTTACTGTGATCTGTGTCTGGTTAGTATCACAATGTCGTGGTCTATTATCAGAGCTTGCGACTGATGGAGAAATACATTCCATAAAGGTAAAGTGGCTTTGAGATATTAGTGTTTTGTTTCTATAGGTTATCCAGTGTCATTGAAACTATTAGGCTTTAAAGGCAGAGTAGATGACTGTCATTTAGGTCCTGTAGGCTCACAAGGGCCCTCGCCTTTACGTTGCATAATGGATAGATACAGTGTGTGTGTCTTTTTTTCATGTATTGAAGATGTTTTTTAACAAAGTTCTGTGTTCTGTCGGTCTATGACAATCTCATGCGTGATATATGTTTATTAATATTTTTATTTTATATGTGGTGGTACTTATGCATGCATCAAACATTGAGATTTTGAGAACTGTTATTTGGTATTTAATTTAATATTAATACTATTCAGTATTTGTTGATTTATTAATAATATTAAAAATGTATTTTAAGAATAAATGTATGTGGTTATATATACATGCTGTAATTTATTATGGCTATTTAGTATTACTGGACTATCTGATGCATTTAACATTTAAACAGTTATAATAACTAAATATTATTTAATAATTTATTAAGATTATTTAATATAATTATAGTGTATTGTTTAATATGCCATAAAAAAAAAAAATATATATATATATTTTTTTTTTTTCTTCTTCTTCTTCTTTTTTTTTCTATAAAATATATTAGTTGCTGCAATTTATAAAGATTTATAGCATCAATTTACCAATTATAATTAACCATAGTAATGTTTAAATGACAGAATGATTCCCAGACCACACAAGATCATACGCTTACTGCTAATGAATTACATTAACTTATGCTGGGGCCCCGCTTATAGCTTTGCTCTGGAGAAAAAAAGTTATTTTAATTTAATTGTAAAGCAAACAAACCCCAGGAGGCTCTTTCTAAGCATGCGTTTCTCCTACTTTTAAATAGAGATGTCTTAAAAGCTTTGAATGACATCATTGTCATGGGGATTACATCATTTAGTTAGATGGGTTCTCTGCTCCCAGAAGGCCTTGTGGTTGTGAATGTGCAATTAATGGTTTGGATGGTATTTGCTTGGCAAACATACGGTCTTCCCAGTTCCTACTGTAGGATCAGACATATATATAACACAAGTCTTGTAAAACAGATTGCGCTCCATTTAACATAATGTGATGTCTTGCACATTGATTTTTGTGCATGTAGCATGCAAATCAAGCTCCTTACTGGAAGGTAAGACCGCAAACCATAAGGAAAGTTTGATATTTTAAGAAAGAAATGCTTGTAAATTTAACTACGCAATCATCATAAGATTCTCAGAGTTCACGTCTTTCTGCTTTCTTTCAGAAACCATGATTGTAAGATTCAACCGGCTGAACCTCTTCCTTCTAGGGATGCTCTTTACTGTGTCCCGTCTTGTGCTTTCTGAGGAGGTGGGTCCTGCAGGGAAAGAAGTCACGTTTAGCCATGTCTACAGGATTGACTCTGGTTGTAAGCAGGGTTCTCAAGTGGCTGAGCTTTCCCAGGACCAGGCCTCAGAAGGCCAGTTAGTCACAGTGAATGGAGAGAATGACATTGTCTTTAAGCACAACATACGTCTGCAGTCAGCTGGTTGTGGATGTGCAGATTCTGAGGACTTCAAAGCCCTCCTGTACCGTGTAAATGGCCTGGAGGAGGAAGTCACCTACCTAAAGAATCAGTGTGCTCAGGGCTGCTGCAAAGGAGGGTCAGGTATTAGTACAAACCTGGAGATTTCTCCCTGATTTTGTGAAACTAGAAATCAAGCTACCTGATTTTATGCAGTGAACCATACCTCAATATACTGTAAATATAGCATGGTCGAATCAGTCTAAAAAGTTGAGATTTTATATACTTGTTTATTTATAATTAGTTTGAAATGCAGTTACAACTGAATTGAAAAACATTTCTATAAATCAGTGTGATTTTTAATAAGAAAAAACAAATATTGTCACATTAAAAAAACAAACAAAAACAAAACAAAACTCATTGAAACTGATTGTTTGCTTGACAGCCTTGTTTAAAGCTTTATAGCAAATATAGATGTGGACCAGGGTGAAGAACTTAATTTACTAATGCCATATCTAGTAAGAAAGTAATACATTTATTTAAAATGTAATTTTTACATACAACGTATTAGGGGTGTAACGGTTTACAAAAATCACGGTTCGGCTCGATACGATACAGTAGTCTCACGGTTCGGTATGTTTTCCATATGGTAAAAATACAATAAAAAAAAGAGAATTTCTTTTTTTTCACATTTTTATTTATTAAAACTAACATAATATTACCTTGTTTTCCCCCCCTTTTCTTTTACTTTGAACAACAATGGAGCTATACTTCACATATCTTCTGGGGTTTCTTCTTAGCAGCAAATAAAGAAGTGTTTTGGAAAAGTCAGTCTTGGATGGTATTTATTGTTTAATTAAAACTTAATAAAAAGTAGATTTGAGCTGTTTCAAATGGTGAAAGCTGAGCGTCCCGTGTTCATGGACCATGCGCTCCGTCCACTGACATCCAGGGCGCCGTTTCTTCCTGCGGGACAATCCGCGTGAGGGAAGACGACAGGGGAGAGATCCACTATTTAATTTTGTGGTGTATGTGTCACCAAAGGCTTGGGGGTCGTTCACATGCAGCGTGTTTTGCGCACGCAAGCTCTTTAGTTTCAACAGAGCCGCGCAGTTTAAAATCCAAAGCAGAAATGATTTTGTAACTGACAGCGCTTTCATGATTGCCTAGTAACAGCAGACGCGCGAGCGTCTTTGAAATTGGTGGAGGAGGCGACGCGCCTCGTGTTTTCCGCTCGTTTTTAGACGCTTCGTGAACGTACCCTTGTGTTACATTTAATGCTAAAGTATCGTTAATGCTAATACAAACACTATTTTAGTGTGTTAGAGCAGAAAGATGCAGCTCTGGTTAAACAGCTGGATGCTGGGTTGAAATGGCAAGGGGAAATGCCTAACTTTACCTGAATGCCACGGGGATGGTTTGTAATGTGTGTGTTTTCGTCTGTTTGGGGGTGGGAGGAGCAGACATCGGCTTCCCTGTCCGTCGTTTGCGCTGCCTTGTTGAGCATTGAAAACATTATATTTTACACAGTTTGTTCTCTTTTTTTTCTTTCTTTCTCTGAATCGTTCGGTTCGTATGCGTACCGAACCGAAAGCCTCGTACCGAACGGTTTGATACGATTACGCGTATCGCTACACCCCTACAACGTATATATTTCAATCACTTAAGACTTATAATTAGAAAAATAAATTCATAAATTCATATTTTTTTTTGAGTACTGCTTGTGCAGATTGTACATTTCTTAATATTAAGCCTAAATGTATTGTAATGTCACTATTGATGACGACTGTACGATTTAATAATAATAATAATAATAATAATATCAGTCTTTTAATGCAAGGTATTTAAAGTGCTAAAAAGTATACTTGCAATAGTTCCACTTTAGCATCATCAAATATAGTTTTTAGTTAGAATTCAGGTCTATACCATACAGTTAAAGTGCATTAAGTAAATTCAATCGTTTCAGTTTAGCAGACTTGAAGTATACCAGTTTAGTATACTTAAATCACAGTTGCAGGGTATTTTAATAGGTACATAAATATAAATCCATTTGTTGTACACTTAGCATAAAAAAGTATTTTAAATGAATTACACTATCAGAAATAAAGGTACGAAAGCTGTCACTGGGCGATGTTTGTACCCAAAGGGTCCATTTTGGTTCAAATATGTAAGTACTAATAAGTACAAAACTGTACCTTTTGAAAAGGTACAGCCCCAGTGACAAGTTTTGTACCTTTATTTGTAGTAAATGAGTATATGCTGCTTGCCACTCTTTGCTTTTGATTCACTTATATCATGTTCTGCCTTAGGACAGAGGACTTCAGAGCTGGTACAATTATTTAAGACTGTTTTCCTTTGCTAGGAGTGGACACTAGCTGCAGTGGACATGGCTCGTACCAGCATGACTCTTGCAGCTGTAAGTGTAACCCAGGTTGGGAGGGCCCAGATTGCTCCATCTCATCCTGCCCTGATGAATGCAATGATAATGGCCGGTGTGTTGACGGTCGCTGCGTGTGCTATGAAGGCTACACCGGCCATGACTGCAGCCAGCTCACGTGCCCCAACGACTGCAAAGACAAAGGCCACTGTGTGGACGGCAAATGTGTGTGCTTTAGTGGATTCTCAGGAGAAGACTGCAGCATTGCCACCTGTCCCAACGACTGCATAGGAAATGGACGCTGCGTGGATGGACAGTGTATTTGCGATGAGGGATTCTTTGGAATCGACTGCTCCATGGGTGAGTCATTTGCAAAAAATTATAAACAGAATCTTCATATTCTGGTTGTGCTTAATGTGTTTGATTTAGTAAAAATAATCTTTTAATAATTTTAGATTAATTTGGAAATTGGACTACATAGGTCAGTAGTGATCTTTTGATGTTTTTTTTATAGTATTTCAGTACAGTGTAGTTCTGTCCACATTGACAGAGGAATGCATGCACAAGAAATTAGTTTACAGATATGTGCTCTTAATTGGTCTCAAAAGAACTGTTTCTCTTTGTAATGTTTGTTTTATTTACATACAATGTAAATAGATTAACTAAATAAGAATAAAAAAGACTTAATATTTATAGAGTCCAAAGAGGTTCAAGTCCAAGTCAAGTCCAAGTCTTAAAGTTTCGAGTCCATATAAGAGGAAAAAAGGATCCTCTTCAAGACCACATACTTAACCATTGATAAAGCATGTGATTTTATAGCCAACACATTTCCTATAAGAAAATAATTTTGCATTATTATTTGTATTGATCAAAAAGCAGGGGTCTCCAAACTAGATCCTGGAGGGCCCACACTTTTTTATTATTATTTTTTTATTTTTATAGTCAAATTTCAAATCCATAAATGTAAATTCCCTTTTAAAAAATGTTCCATGTTTTATAACATTTAAAAATAAAGTCAAGCTTTATGTTGAGTACAAACAAAAAGCTGTAGTGCATTCTTCAAGTTTTTTTTTTAAATGGTTTATATCTTCCCCTAGTATTTGGAATTTGAAATTGTTTTTATATTTGTTGTATTTGAATTTTATTGAACGCCTAATAAAATAATAATAATAAAATATAATAATAATAATAATAATAATAGAATGGATACGTTTTGGTGCTACTGGGCATGCTCACTGTACAACAATTAGTATTTCATTATTGTAAATGATAAGTTTAGGACTGGTGTAGGTGTAGACATTAATAAAACATAGCCAGAAAATTAAATCCGTAACGCCTAACTTTTCAAAACAGCCCTAAGTACTTGATGATTGTAGTTTGCTTTGTTAAAAAATGTTTTTAATTTGTAGCAATAGCTTCCAGGAACACAAATAATGCATCTTAATCCAATTTTTCTATATTATAACATATTCAGCAAACAATTTGTTTCAGCAAAAAAAGGATGAGTGTTTTTCATTCTGAAACTTTACAAAAAAAAAAAAAAAAATTAAAAAGAAAACAAGTAACATTTAAACATGACATTTTTTTTTTTGATTTAGATAAAAAAAATCTTAAATATAATCTTTATTTAATTTACTACTTAATTTTTTTTATAATATACTAAAATGACAGTATACTTAAACGTATGCTTGGTTTTAGAAGGCTGTGCAAGCAAACACAGAGGAAACCTTTTTTTTTTTGTTTAATCTTTAACGTAGTTCAAACTTTATAGAGTAAACTGCTACTTCTATACTTTTCCAATAAACACTGATATAAGAACTAATTGGGCACTTTGAGTTCATTTGCTGGTATTAACTTCTTGTTTTTCAGTCTCCTTCTGGAAGAAAACAGTAAAAGATAGGCCTCATTAGCACAAGGGAATTGTTTTTCATCAATCCGTTTCGCCCTCAGACCTTCAGATAGAACTGGAGTGCCTCAGAGTTGGAATGCATGGATAGATGGGCTGAGCTTCAAAAATATTAGCCATGGCCAGAGCCTTAGGGTGTGACACATCATCTCTGTTAACACTTCTGAAATGGTTTCTTAGGGGAGTTAGGGCACAGTGTAATTTACTCCAAGAATGATAATAGTAGGTAGGTAAGAGCAAGCACTGCAAACTAGTCAAACAGATCAATTTGGGTGTTCATTCTCATGATCTTGACACTAATTGGCTTTGGAATATTACTGGAGGGTTTCAGCTGTCCATAACTTGTCTGAAAGATTTTCCATATCTAACGCTATAGGGAGCCGTCGTTCTTGCATATATGGGGATGTCTGACTTGTAAAATCTTACGAGGACTCTAGGAAGATGCTTTAAAAGTTGTACCATGAACACCAGAAGCAATCAAAAAATATTATAATACAAGGTATTTATTAGGGTTTGAATGCTCCAGTAATTTTAATAACCAAAACAATGGCCAAAATTAGTTTTATTCTATATATTTTGCCATTAATACATTATGCATCTGGCAGAATGAAGGAAAAGGGTAAATACTGTAAATGTGTGAATGTAACAATATTCCTTTCAAAACTATATATTTTAAATACAATAATATATATTTTTTATAGTTTTTTTTTGTTAAGACTTATTTATTACTATGATCAAAAATACATTTCAAAATATTGACATTATTACAATTAAAGTAACTGTTTTCAATTTTAATTGGCTATTTATTTCCTGTGAAAGCTGAATTTTAAGCAGCCTTTACTTCAGTCTTCAGTGTAACATGATCCTTCAGAAATGTCTTTTAGAACAACAACAACAAAAATCCTACTTCTGTTTACTATTGTATAAATAAATTTATGTTGCAAGCCTAGCCTGACTGGGTTATGTGGAAGCGATTACAAACCCACACAGATTAGACCTGTATGAAAAACAGAGAAAACACCATGAAATGATTCAATGTTAATCGTAAATGTGGTCGATCATCAAAAGATCAGCGTAGCAACTTTGTTCTCGCCATAATGAGTCTAGTGGATTTTGGTGGATGTCTTAGTGGCACATCAACAAAGTGCAGATGTTGAAGATTAGATTTACTTTACCTACTGCTGCTGCCACAGCCTTAGACACTGCATAAAGAGTTAGTTTTGTTGTACACACACAAAAAAGGTGGCGAGATTTTAAGAAATATATATTTGGTCCTGATCACAATATTATCAATAAAATGTAGTTGAAGTATGGTCATTTAAAGTTGCTTTAAGCATCAGGCTGAAGAACCACCACTGCTGATTAATGCAAGTCCAAACAGAACTGTGTTGTAATTGTAGTTTAATTGCTTTTGGTTAACCCTTACAATTAATCAGTGAGAACATGCATTTCCGGCACTTATGATTTCTTTCCAGCTGGCTGATGATAATTCATTAGCTCAGCAGGCCTTTTTGGGATATTATTTATGGGTGAAATTGTTACTGGCAAACCCAGGAAAGAACAGCAAGAATGGCCGTATTAACTGTCAGGAGATGGAAAGCCTCCTGCAAAACTGAAGGAAAACATCTGACTTCCTGCCCCCATGCCATGTGGAACAATGTCCAAACCTGCTGTTCATTCTTTCCTGGGTACTGTGGTCTCCACAGCACCCTTTTCTCCCCCTTATGGATTTCCATGAATTTTTATTTTTTTTTTGCTCTTGCAGTTTTCTACCACCTCCTTTATGTTTTCCCTGAAAGTCGGTGGGTAATGTGTTAATGGAAACTTCACTCCCCAGGCTGCTGGCTGTCTGTCTCAGTCTGGGGTTCCTGGTTTGTTCCTGGGGCCTTCCCCCCCCCCTTTTTTTTTACTACTCCAATGTGCAGTTTTGTTAAAATCCCCACTTAGTGATAGAGGCTTAAGACCACAGAGTAACTGGAATGAAAATGTGTAATCTCCATAAAATATCCAACTCAGATGTTTAGTAAATCTTAAGATCACCTGGTTTATCGCAAGCTGTATAAATGTGAATAAACTTTAGAAATGAAAGAAGAGAACTGCGAAATAGAAACTTTGCAATAGTTCACCCGAAATGTAAATCCTTTCATTCTTTCCTTTTCACAACTTCAAAATTGTGACTTATTTATTTTTCAATTGGACACAAAAGATGTTCTGTCCACTCTTAAATATAATCAAGGTCAATGGAGATAGGGCCTGTCAAGCTGTAAAATGACAAAAGCACTATCAATTTTAATGAAAAAGTGACCATGTGTGACTGTTTTTATATATTATGCAGTTTGTGTGATGACTAAATCAAAATCTACTAATTATTCAAAGAAAATGTCTTCTTCATGAGACTTTACAAGAGCAGTAGCAATGTTTTTTTTTAATCAATTTTGAATTAATCAGTTGATCCACTGCTGATCAAATAGTCTGAATGATTCATTTATGATTCTGATTGTATAGACACTGACTATGAAGATTTTAAATGAATATCAACTTATATTTTGGTGTGATCTTCGTTCTTGTACTAATTCATAAACAGGACCCCAATGCAAAGGTAAATAGCTTGTCAACTGAATCCTCATTGACAACATTTCTTCCTACTTCAGTTCTAGGACCAAAAGGTCTCCGTCTGATCAAAGCCACAGATGTATCTCTTCTGGTGGAGTGGGAGTCTGTGAGAGGAGCGGAGTACTACATCCTGTCCTACTATCCAAAGGGAGACAAGGGAGCCATTAAAGAGGTCCAGGTGGAAAACACAAAAAACTCCTACCTAATCACAGGCCTAAGACCCGGAGTCACATACATAGTGGAGGTGTACGCTGTCATCAGGGGCATTAACAGTGAATCCGATGAGATTGTGGCTACTACTGGTAAGAACACTTGTTTGAAGACATTACAAAATATATCTGTAAAAAAATATATATACCAAGATATGGTATGATGTGTTGTTTTGTGCATTTTATAAATTTCTTTGCATAAACAGCTTTTTTTGGTCATCATTATTTCTTATAAATTGGCTGTATATGTATATGTATATGTATATGTATATGTATATGTATATGTGTATATATATGTACATGCAAAATTGTCAGAGCAGCAAACAAGGCCAGATGTAACTAAGCTATTAGAATTCAGTGAAAAGCATATTTTCTTGGAAATTAATCTTTACAGTTTTTGCAGTGGTACGATGAACACTACATATTTAGTCTAACATTCCTCACAGCACATTAGACTCTCATGAGAAAGTGCTGATCATCTGGATGTGATGACAAAGATGAATGGCCAGCATGGCACACTGTCAGTCAATGGTTAACAAAGAATTTGAAAGTCTAAAAGCATTTCCTTCTCACATGAGAAGTGTTGCTCAGTCTGAAGTGGTAGAATTCTTGGCTGCAACTCATTTCTGTCATCCGGTGGCAGAATATTGAGGACGGATGCTTGTACCAGAGTACCGGAGACATCCGATCAAACATATGAAAGAAATGGCATAGAATTTGCATTAATTTTTATTACGTGTACCCAAAAGTGTGTATGCAGAAGCACTGTAGAATTAAGAAAAAGGTATTTATAGTTGCTAATTTAATGATTTGGTGAGCTCCTCGTGAACCTCCGGGAAGAAAGGTTCTGGGGCCGAGCGTGGCTGAGAGTCACACCCGGAGCCCAAAAACCGATCGTCCAGCTTCGAGGGTTCATGGGTCGGTGGGGGTTTCACCTTTAGCACGATGCCCTTGGCTGCCTGGAGGAGCATGGCCGCCAGCTCCACCTCCAGATTCTTTCATAGCAGCCGCTGCTCAGTTTCCTCTTCGGCTGATGCTAACGAAAGCCCCTCCTCTGATGCAGCGAGAGACATCTCATCCTCTTCCAGGGCAGCAAAGGAGATGCTAGGTTCACCGCGGGACGAACAGGCACCATCTTTCGGAAGCTCCACGGGAATTCGCATTGGGAGGTCAGGAGCCCGTGGGGACTTGCCGGGCAGATTATTCCCGATTTTCACCCTGAGGTTACCAAGCCACTAAAGCTGATGCAGTAGCTGACGAAGCTAGCCTTCTAATGAAAGTAAGCTGTGACCTGAGCAAAGCCATGGACATGCGCTCGTCTCAGTGTGACTGAGGCCCAGACAAGCGAGACAGTGATCGTGGCCGTCATCAGAGGTGAGGAAAGTCCCGCATCCAGAAGCACACGGTCGAAAAGACATCCTGGAGTACATGCTTCGTGACAGTGTAGCTGTAAGTAATTTGCTCTTTTAGGCCGGGACTGCCGAGGGGAGGACTGCACACACAATTGTGCACCCAGTGCAGTCTCTCTAAATATTTTTCTTCTTTTCTTCTCCAACTTCACGAGAGATCAGTTCCAAAGCAGAAAGCTAATAGTGATTTGCATGAGTGGCTAGGCATGCAAAAACCACTGGCCAATTCTCATTGGCTTTTTCTCCAAAGATCAGAGTCGATCGGTCTCCCAGGCAGGATCCCATGATATCAGTCAATTTTGTAACTTCATAGTGACTGACTGAAAGGGAACAGTTATTTTAAACTAAAATATTTCTGTTTTTTTCTTCAGAGGTCTCTGGTATTGAAGGAATCAAGGTGCTGGGCCAGACAGAAGACTCTATCCAGGTGGACTGGAAGAACCCTGCGATTACCGTGGACTTCTTCAAAGTGACCCATGCTAGCCCTGATGGTCAGGGAGGGCAGGAGAACGTGGCAATGAGCCAAGAGGCCAGAACCAAACACACCATTGTAGGTCAGTCCAATCTGTAGTCACAGGCCCCTGAGCTGAAGAGTGTATTGTCTTCAGTGGCTGTGTAGTGAGAACAACATGAATGTGTGTTTTTCAGGCCTCAACCCAGGAACAGAATATCAGATAGGCGTGCAAGCAATCAAAGGTGAAAACGAAGGAAAGCAGTCATATGCCACAGGAGTCACAGGTCAGTAATCTACCTCGATTGCAATGCAAAAAATGGTAAATAAACTTTCCAGACACCACTTTTGATTTTCTTTCACAGTGGAGACATTCCATTGACTTGTTTTTATAATGAGCTAATGATATTTTCAATTCTGTAAACCCAGGACAGAAACCTATTTTTTGATTTTCTATACAACATTAATATTTAACATGTTTATTAAGCCACTTCGTTTTGCTACGGTGTAGGTAATTTCACGTTTTATTACTCTTGGTATTACATTTGGTGCTTAATACCTATGTTTGTATAGAGATTACAGCTATAAAATATGATGCAATAAATAAGACAAATAGATGCAGAAATTAGATTATTGTTCTGATGTTTTTGCTAGAGATAAAACCTTTACCACAACAATGTTTATTGGAGGGAGTCCTTTCATGCTCTCATGCTTTACTTTCAGAAAATATTTTCTTCTGAAAGGCTTCAGTGTCCAATGGTAGTTAAAATCTTTACAACCCAGTGCATAAGACAGATATTTTCCTTGTCACCGTAAATCAATTAAATTGCTTCCTTGACTGAAAAAACAACAAATCCGTTTTATTATTTTACCCAGGGCTATTGAAATGTGGCAGTTCTAACATCACTTGCTCTGAAAAAATACACATGTCCAAAACCAACAAATATTCATGAAGAACCCTAGAGGCATTGGGTTCTGTATTATTATAGGTATCTTAGTGGTTGGAGCTGCAGATTTTTAAAAGTACTGCCCCAGTAAGCTTTAGAGCTGATAGTCTGCCAACAATGAGATCTTTATACTAACTAAACCTGTCAAATAATGTGGAAACAAATTAGTAGGGGACTGTAAATCTCTTTTAGAAGTGCCCAACCATTCCTAATGAAAAGAAGGCTTTTAAATATGTGATTTGTGCATTTCTGTGCCTTTTGGAAATGTTACATAATAATTCTGATGGACTGCACATATAATATCCCCACTATTAAAATGTCAATTAGCTATGGCCCTTAAATCATTAAGAGGCATCTGTCATGTTTTAGCCTCAAATTTCGTAGCCTAAACGCTTGGACTAATATTTATGTCTATTTAGCAGCTTTAATGTTCCTGTTTAATATTTATGCCTCAGTGCTTTTGGCCCAATAATAAGATCATCTCTTTAGAATTATTATGGTTTAAGATGCAAAATTATGGTTTCAAAAGAAAACTTATCATATGTAACCGCAGTTATGTTTATAGGGCGGTTTTAATATATCAAACACAGAGCAGGGAACTGCTAGATTTTGTATTCAACATCTGCATCTGATTTATTGCTGTAAGCATAAATGTAGTTTGCCTTGTCAGGCTATTTACCAATGGGAATTAAGCTCTTACCCAAAGGTACTTGAGATAAATTAGCTGTACTCTGACTTCCCCGATTGCTTTGTCTGAGAAGGAAAGTGATGTCTCAGTGAGAAAGCAATCATCAGTATAGCAATAAAGCAAAATCTGAAATCAAAAAATGGTCAAACGTGATTGTAACAGAAATACATAGATATAAGCTTCTGCTCCTAGTGTTCCAAGGCTTTATTAAAGGAACACTCCACTATTTTTTTTCCAACTCTCTTAGAGTTAAACAGTTAAGTTTTACCATTTTCGAATCCAATCACCTGATCTTCGGGTCTGGTGGTAGTGCTTTTAGCTGGAGCTTACATTCATTGAAGCATAGATCTATTTTCAAGCAGCACCTGAAAATAGTCTACAGGATGTTCAGGCACTGCGTAATATCATTGCACCTGCTGCACTTATGGTACTGCAGCAAAAGAGTGAGAGTATAGTTCCCAGTCATATCAGCCTAGAAAATTACTACTTTTTATATTTCGTCGGCCTTAGTACACGATGTAACTACAGAAGAGTCCAATTTTAAATAGGAAAAAAATCTGAACTATTTGGTCTTTTTTTTGTTTTGTTTTTTGAGCAAGATGCGAATGGTCTAATCAGATTTACAGTTTGCAATGATATAAGCTGAGTAGAATGTTAATTTTGGGGTGAACTGTTCCTTTTAAATGAGCCACGAGCTAAAGTGTACAGCTTTTTTATTTGATCCTTGTTAGCTAGCTAACATCTAAACTCTTTTTATTTTAACAGTGCTAATCTCTTCCAAGAAAAGAGAAACATGGCTGGACACTTTAGCTCTGTATTGGCTCAAAATGATAGTATATTTGTCTTAGGGGGCTTCTAGAAGAAATAGTTTGGGTGTTATTGCACATTTTATATAAAGAGCCATCTGATTTCTGTAGTTGCACACACGTCATGTAAGCCACAGCGAGATTCTCAATTTCAAAGAATGCTTGGGTCAGTGAAACTTTAATACTTGATTCTGCCTTTGAATTTAAGGTGGTACTACATCCTTTGAGTCTGTTCCTGACAGCTACAGCCGCCATTAGAGGGGCCTCCAGTAGATGGTATTTTCCCTCCGCTCAGCAACTTATGAATTACAGCACCAGTTACTCCTACACTTAGTCTCACCAAACCGTAGGAGCAGGAAATGGCTTTTCAATGCTTCCTCGTGGACATGGCATATCTTGCACATGTGCATCACATAGAAGCCAGAGTGTATATTGTTCTTCTTGTTATCCAGTGCAATGTAGGGTGACCATATAGTTTAATGTAAGATTCCTTATGTTTTACGACTGAATAACTGAAGCATTCACACCGACCCGAAAATGAAGAGTGAAATTTATAGACGTGATTGAAGGCCCCCCAACCTGGTTTCTTTTAGCATCAATGACTTAAACAGCACCGTTCAGTTTTTCAAGTTCTTGGGAACCATAAACAGAACTTTAAATTAACTGAAAAGACAACCTCTATAAAAAAGAACAAAATGGCTCAATAGGGGACGTTTCTATTTTTTTTCTTTTACAATTGAAGACATTCAATCTGCCACCGGCATTGATACTTCTGTTCTAGCCTGAAATCAATGTGTCCCTCATCACCTCCTCCATAACAATCAGGTGTAGCTTTTCCTCCACAAGGGAGTTTAGTGCATTGTTTGTTCTTTGGAAAGAATCATTGGATTGGAGTGATTTAAAGAACTTAATGTCTGGAAAGTGGGTAAGCAAGATCTCACATCTTGATCAGCACTACTTAAAAGAGACATATGCGCCTTTTTACAATGTTTCCCCAGAGTGTGTTTGTGATAGAGATGCGCGGCCAGGTCAAGCTTGTGTTTATACCGGACGTGCCACGGCATGTTTCAGATGCGTTCAAAATCTCATAGTCTCACGGATCCAATTGCTTCGCCTTTGGTGTGATTTGGCTCCACGTGGTAGACAGGACAAAACCTCGTCAGGGGCGTTACTTAATACACTACACTACACCAGAGGCGCCTGGAGGCTTTCTTCCGAGGGTATGCGCACTTCTCAGAATTTTTATTTATTTATTTATTTTTGTTTTTTTGTGGCCAGACAGAGTCAGCGAGTTGATCATAGCCAATGTTTGATTTAAATTTAGCCTTATCAAATTTTTACGACTTGCCTAAAATACGAAAGATACGAAACATTCCAAGCATATCACAATGTTAGTTGAAATGTTTAACCTATGAACGTGCACTGTTAGATGCATATATATAAATATACCTATAGAAAGCTTTAAATTATTGCTTCAAAACAAAATTAATTAACTGCACAATTGAACAAACTGAACAAATTAATTGTTATAGTTTCTACCTCATGAAAGTGCACATAGGATGCATTTGGCATGATATTTAACTTTGGCGTGCAAAAGACTGATAAATTCCTAATTAATGTCATCACTGGTTCAGTCTTCAGAAATACAGGACACAGGTCAGTCTGAGCACTCTTAGTACGCATAGTACAGCCGTTCACCTGCAAGTGACGTTTGCGTCACCAACTTCCCAAACAGGTGAACACACACTAAAATTAAGTTACTGTGCCTATCTTCCTGATTAAAAAATTCATCCGCAAATGTATTTATTTTTTAATTACCCACCGCCCGATCCGCGGATTGTCTGCAGTGCCCGCGGATATAACCGCCATCCCTGCATAACTAGTCAGTGAAATTTCAGCTTAAAATGCCCCACAGAAAATGAATTATATTATTTTGAGTGGAAGCAGTAACAGGCTGAATTTCGTGCTTGTCTTTTTAAATGCAAATGAGCTGCTAGTCCCTGCCCCCTTTTCCAGAATAGATCTGCGCCGTGACAGTTCGTACCTGCTAAAAACATCTGTTTTGATTTTGATCATGTTTATCACACTGAAATCATGCGTTTTAAACCATATTAATTAAAACTTCTAATGTGTTTTGGTTTTCTAAATGCACACGTCACAGACAGAAAATGGCTGTCAAAGGCATGTGAGTCCTAAGCTAAGTTTTCATTCACACAAGAGGTTGCATTAAAAACACATAAGTTACAAAAACAATCGATTAATGTCTGTGAAGGTAAAGAGCTGGTATATAATCACATGTTTATATTAGATCTGGGTGGCAGCATATACATATATAGTTACAGTAAATAAATCAATACATCCATTTATCTCTCGTCTCATTTAAGGCTTTGTTAGTATGTATTGCTCAAACTTTCACCACGGCATTTGAACTTTGAACATTGTTACACCATTGTCGCTTGTGAAAACAAAATAATGGCGCCTTGGGGGGAAACTTAAAGATTAAGGAGTGGTAATATTATAATGAAATCCCTTTGCAACGTCACTATGGGAGCAAGATCAGATGTGCTCACAGGATCGCAAAAAAAGGCTTACTAAAACAAGGTTACTGGGTTAATCTTTTTCACGTTTCCTTGTTAGGTAGATGCACAGAGGACCTGATTTTATCTCTTAAAACCTGGAAAATGTTGATTTTAATTTTCTGTT
>JAUMHP010000041.1:12895595-12906012 GCA_032361065.1 Enteromius trimaculatus | reverse complement strand
GGCACTTTTTATTTGAATAGCTTATTTTCTAGTATTAAAATTTATGAAATGCTAATTGCAAGGCAGAGGACATTAATGCGCTCACGATTGATTGAAAAAAAATTAACCATATTCTGTGAATCATTTTCCGTTGCACAGTAATCTAAATGCTATTAATCTGCCATGATTTTCATCATAGATAAACAGTTTTCCATGACTTAAAAGAGCTTCCAGCTTTTATCTCCCCTGCTGTACTTTGGCTTGGAAACTTGAAATCTGTCCATTGAAATTTAGGAGAAATATTTCTAATCTGACCATACTTCAATGGTCAGAGACAGGACACAATTGGCAGCCATCTCAATCTCTCATGCTGTGTGATAAAGCACATATTATTTGAATAAGCATTAACATCAAAAAGAGCTGTTTGGAACACATCTTATAATAATGACGAAGTTGTTTGTGCTCAGATATTGACTAGGTAATTGCAGGAATCATGAGGTTTTCATAATTGTCTCATAAATGCATTTAGCGTTGTCTGTTTTCCAGTGTGAATTGTTGCTTTATATTCTGGCCCATGTTTCAAACTCAGACGAGTCAAAAATGATAAGCCCATCTTGGCAATCAGACAGCATAAAATGAGAGCTGTGGATTCTAGCAATCTTGGAAGGCATCAGGAATCCGTTTCCATGATGCGGATAGCATGGTGACATTCGGCTAACCTTGCTGCAGTCACAGAATGGTAGCCCAAATGATGATTGCTTTTCCTTGTCTCTTCACTTCCTCTATTGCAATGCATGGGCACTTTCTTAGTTCCAGTGGAACTGCTCACAAATGCATATATGACCTCCTACACATCCTCAGATCTTCAGGTCCTGATAATTGCAAATCCATAAGCCTGATGTAATATAAATCCCCTTAACAGCATCTTGTTCTTCAGTTACTTTCACTTGCATACAAACTACAACGAAAACAATCAAGAAATGACTACAAAAGTTTTGTCAGGTAACCTAAACAATGTGCTTCAAGCATAAATATCAGTTGATGTTAGATTCACACTAAAACAGGAAAAGTCATGCAATTTTGTATAAATAAAAATACACATTTTATAATATTATTTAATAAATGATTCATGTTTTATAACTAATGAAATATTGAGAGAATAAAATATTAGATATTTATTTCAATAGTTTAAATAAATTGTATTTGAAATATTTGAATAAAATAATATATAGAACAAAAAAGATACCAATTCCTTTTTATAAATATGAAAGATGAGTGAAAGATATAATATAAATAAAAATGAAATCTCTGAAGTCTTTTCAAAATTATGATCAAATAGTGTGTTTAGTATTTATCTCAAACACATGTAAAATAATATGTAAAATCTTAAACTATAGGGATTTTCAATCATTTCAGTGTGTTGTTTTATTTGCAGTAAACAATTGCAGTATTTTAATCTGAATGACTTGAATTATCTTTTCCAACAGACATTGATTCTCCAACCAATCTGGCAACCAGGGAGGTAACGGAGAACTCCGCAACCGTAACATGGGATGGTGTTCGTGCTGATATCGATGGCTACACGCTGACTTACAGCTCTGCAGAGGGCACCAGCCGAGAAATTAAAGTGGCCGCAGATGCTACTTCTTACCAGCTGACCTCTCTAAAACCAGGAGTCCTGTACACCGTTTTCCTCTGGGCCTACAAGGGCTCTCGTTCCAGTAGGAAGAGCATGACCAAAGCTGAAACGGGTAAGCTGTTCACCTTCTGGATGAGGATGTGGGGCTTTACCCTCACTGTTTTTATTTCCTCATCTCAAGCGTTCCCTCAAGGGATCCTACCACTATGCTTTGATCTCTTGAGTTTCGCAATGAATGGAATAGTGGCATTCTCATGTTCATTGATTTCTCGTGCATCTAAGCAGTCATTTCCGTACTTGATTTTATTTCTTTTGACAGAAGATTTTGTCTCTCCAAAAAGGCTTTTGCATGCATTCCTAGCAATAGAAAACATCTACATTTGTGCATTTTGGGTTATCCGTGAATCAGACCATGACTGTGGTGTTGCAAGCATCAGCAACCTCCCAGTTGTCAACTGCGTATTATGGAGCCATAATCTTCTAGTATTTTTCATTCTCCATAAGATGAACCATTATTAACAAATCTCTTTTAAACCGCTAACCCTGTAATAAGAAGACTCCTTTATAGCAGTTCAAGTTTAAGAAAACGAAAGAGGTATTTCTCCAGTGGGTGCCTTCTGTAGACGGTATAGCAGATGGTCTAAGTGCATTACCAGCTGACAGTCAGAGGCAGGAAACACAACCCAAACAGAAGCACTTGGATATATAACAAATGTACCCATGCGTATTCTCTGTTGGGTTTCCATAATCATTTATCACTGTCCACATTACAGCGTCTAAAGAGCATTACAAAGAAATCTGCACTGTAGTGTTAGCTGTATTGTGCATTTCTGTTTGCAGCATTGTTACTGATGCAGCCTATAACAAAATGCATGAATAATTGGAATATCTACAATATCGAGGCTATATGCTTACTGGAGACAGGGAACTGAAAGTTCAGATTAGCCTTTAAATAAATTAAAGTTGTTTTTTTTTGACAGGAAAGCCAATCTTGTTGCTTACAGTAGCTGGTGCCTATAGTTACAAATGACAGTGCAGCATAATATTTGCTATTGGCTTAATTAGTTGCTTAATTCAACCATCACTCATGTTTGCTTAATATCTGTGGTAATAATAATCTGTCTTATCAAAATAGTAGTTTTTTTACCCCATTTTAGCATGATTGGTGTTTGCAATATTGATTTTCTTGTGATTATAGCATAATTTAAAGGTTACAAAAATGTTTCGTGCAATATTCGACTAATTTTATTTTCAAATATTAATAATGTTTTTATTTTTTTAATACGTGAGTATTCATATAAGACATGGTATTTAAGAATACTGTTCTATAGCATGTTGTACTGTTTTCTTTTTCTCTGTGGTGATTTGATGAATTGCAACATTACAACAGACCCCGCTGGCTGCATTAATCAAGCTAAACACTAATTTGAGAAAATTGCACTTTTCATAAGCATAGAACATTTCCAATTTTACATAAATTTTTGCTCAACATTTTGAAGAAGCAAACAACATCAGATAAGATGACGTACTTTATTGATCCAGAAGGGAAATGAAGTCAAACTGTGATGGGAAATAATAGGACTTACTTTCTGCATCCTGGATTTATAGCTAATTGTATCAGCATGAAAAGGATAAACTGTCCACCTTAATGGTTCAGTGATGCATTACTTTACATGGACATGCATCTTCTTGCATCTCCTCTGCTGCACTTTCTATGTCTGCATGGCTGAAATGCAGCAATGTTGTGCATTAACCTGTTGTACAAATGGCTTTTTAGATATAGATGCTCCTACTAACCTCATGACCAGGGAGACGACAGAGGACTCTGCGTTGGTGACGTGGAACAAGGTGCAGGCTGACATTGACGGCTACATGCTCAGCTACAGCTCTATAGATGGCTTTGGTCAGGAGGTTCGAGTAGGAGCTGACAGCACCTCCTACAGGTTCACTGCTCTGAAGCCTGGAGTTATCTACACAGTCTATGTGTCGGCCATCAAGGGCCCTCGCTCTAGCAAAAAGAGCTCGACAGAAGCAGAAACAGGTTTTTGAATCGTGTCTTCCCAGTTGGCTCATGCAAACTAACACTACGTATTAAACCGTTTATCTGTTTGCATAAGGCATCATTTTTGTCATGAAGCCTTAAGTGTCTTTCTACAGATAAACTGTCTGTCTGTGCATGGCTTTTATGTAGAAAAATGTGTGTTAAATGTGAAGCGTGTACTTTTTTTATGTTAAAATACTTTCTCATGTCATAGCTGTCCACCATTGATTACTTGGTCTTAGTTCTTCTTCCTATCATTCCAGTTAAATACCAGTGTAGATGGCAACAAACTTCCGTATTCTGTAGAACAGGGTGCATAGTTTCCATCTGCTTTGTTGAATACAGAGCGTAACTAAAGATGTCTTTAAAGAAAGATGACCCTAAGATTAACCTAACCAATGTTTAGATTTATATCTAAATGTTTTTCTCTCACTAACATTCAGAAATTAAAATGGAATAAAATGGCAACAATCCAAATACTAGTTTGGTTAGCAGTTTACCTTAGAAGGCCATATTGCTGCCAGTTTATACTGCTATTAACACTTTCTCCAGAAAGCGATGATTTGTTTATGGGAAGTTGGGAAGACTACCAGTTTGACCAACAAAGTAATAAGTGAACAAATGACTGCAGAGGGCGCCAACGGTGCGTTTTCATTTGAAGGCTGCCTTTACACTAGTGCGTTTAAGTTTTAAAATAGCGTTTTAGAATGAAAACGATCCGCGTTTACAGTAGTGTTTCCGCTGCATTTCAGAAACGATCCCCGTTTACACTACACAAGCTAAAACCTATATCACATTACCATTCATGCACGTACAACCATAGATATGTAAATGTAGGGAACAGGGAATCTTCCAACGCATACGTATGCATACAACAACGTGCATGATGTTATTGTTTACATGGTTTTCAAAGATACACAGAGAGGATGTCAGTTTAGCTCTGTTTACACTAAAACACAACCCCGGCATCTTCAAACTAAAACGGTGTCTGCGGTGTTCTGTTTTCAACCTCAAAAAAGCCGGATTAGTGTAAACGATTGGCATAACCATAGTAAAATTTACGCATGTTAAAATTAAAATGCACTAGGGCAAACTGGGCCTTTATTGTGTGATCTATTGCCAGTTACTCAACACTCGCTAGAAAATAGTAATTACTTTTGCTATTCTCTTTAGTGCCACTAGTGGTAAAGAAATGACATGCTTCACATTTAATCGAATATGTCAACTGTTAATTTTAGAAATACATACTCTTACTAACCTCTTGACCAAAAGAAGTAAGAGACATCAATGGTTATGGATGTGGTGTTGGCTATATGAGAAGAAACCAATAGCGCCCCCTACAGGTTCACTAGCTTAAGTGAAATGTAGTCTTAGTCAATGGCAGTTGAAAACATGAATAGCTCTAGAATAGCTTTCTTTTCTTCTTAAGTAGCTACTTCACACAACAAAACCTATTCATGTCTCTACTCTACCACTTCACTGGTACTTCGACTCTGTATCTTTTCAAACCTCAGAATACGAAAATAAATAAATAACTGAAGCAGACCAACAGTCTTCCAGACTTCCTTGAAGAATTAACACTGTTATACAAATGGCTTTCTAGATATAGACGCTCCTACTAACCTCTTAACTCGAGAGGTGACGGAGGACTCGGCGTTGGTGACGTGGAACAAGGTGCAGGCTGACATTGATGGCTACATGCTCAGCTACAGCTCTATAGATGGCTCCGGTCAAGAGGTTCGAGTAGGAGCTGACAGCACCTCCTACAGGTTCACTGCTCTGAAGCCTGGAGTTCTTTACACAGTCTACGTCTGGGCTGTAAAAGGTCCTCGCTCAAGCAGAAAAGCTACAACTGAGGCAGAAACAGGTTATCTGATTCAAGCAGGCTGCGTGGCTCTGCGCCCGTTCTTTCTTCTTCTGCATTAAAATGTCAAATGAAGCATGTTGAAGGTCTTTGCTAAGGTCTTGTCTCAGCAATAGTGATAAGTGAATTAATTCTGGACATAAAGCTTGAATAGGAAGAATCCATCAGTTTTTGGCATTAGCTGGAATGCTAACGCTCATAGTTATAAGGAGACTCATTTCTCTTTTCCAGACATACAGTTCAGCCACATATAATGTTGACCTCATCTAACTGAGTGCTATTTGTTCCGCAGAGATTGATGCGCCAAAGAACCTCAAAGCCATTGATGTCCAAACCCAAACCTCCACTATAACATGGAAAGCTCCTCAGGCTAATATTGATGGCTACATCCTGACCTACAGGGCTGAGGATGGCAGCATGCAGGTTTGCTCTGCATGCTAATAGCTTTTGAAACCTGTTCCAAATACTGTGTCCGCTTACTGCTAACACTTCGCAAGGTGTAATATGTTAAGGTTAGATTATGCGGTAGCTAACATGAACTAAGAATAAACAAAACTTTTATGGCATTTATTAATGTTGCTTAATGTAAATTTACAATTTACTATTTCAGTTTGTATAAATTAACATGAAATTATTACGTAAAGTGTACATATTTGAATCTTTTAAAGAGGTCATCTTTTATGCCTTTATTTCTGAGAGTGTATGATTCTAGGGAAATCATTCTAATATTGTAATTTAATGCTCAAAAAAGTTTCTTACTTTTATCATTATATATATTTATTTATATATTGTTGTGGATATGTGTTGATAGAACTGGCATTTAATAAGTTTCAAATAAATGCAGTTCTTTTGAACCATCCTTTCATCAAGTAATCCTGAAATCTTTGTCACTTTTAATCAATTTAATTTATCCTTGCTGAATAAATGTATACATATCTTTAATATAATAATAATAATGCATTCAAAAATGCTGTAAACTAATAATTTTCTGTAATATGACACCCAATTCATTAGCTAATGAACTTAATCCGGTTTATTTCTGTTTAATCTGTTATATTTGTTATTATCTGACGGTCTTTCTTTGTTTCACTGATTTTCTGCTTTATTTATTTAGACTGTGGAAAAAATGTTGACTGCGCAGGAGAGTAGATTTGCTCTTTCTGGTCTTGCAATGGGCAAAAAGTACATTGTCACTCTTATTGCCTACAGAGGCACCAAGAAGAGTAGGGTAGTGGAAACGAGCTTTAGCACAGGTAATATATTCAATACTATATTCCTTCATTTACAAATTTATGAGACTCCTAATGTATAAAAACATCTCCAAGTCTTATTTTCACCAAATATTAAATGTATAAAAGTTAATAGAGATAAAAACAAAAACCCTAATACATTTATTGTACCTCCATTATATTTCAGTCGGCCTGGCCTACCCATTCCCAATGGACTGCACACAGATTATGAGGAATGGAAACATGGAGAGTGGCGTCTACACAATTTACATCAACAACAATCGTAGCAGAACCATGCAGGTGTATTGTGACATGACAACCGATGGCGGCGGCTGGATTGTGAGTATGCTATTATTATTACTATATTTTCTTATAGACTATTGAATATTCAGATGACTTCATAAAATGCAAGGTTTCAGTCTTCCTGTTTTGATTTTGTTAACTCATTTTGTCTATAATATACAGTATGAGTGCTGTATCTAACAAGTTATCCTATGCACCAATCACAGGTGTTCCAGAGACGAAACTCCGGCAAAGTAGACTTCATGAGGCGCTGGAGAGAGTATATGAAAGGCTTTGGAGAACTGACAGATGAATTTTGGCTCGGTATATCTAATAAAGATTCATTATACGCTTATTGAAACCTTTCACTTACCTATGTCTTTGCTTCATACCGAACAAGATATTGATTTTGAGATTTTTGTTGTTGTTGTTGACCAGGCTTGGAGAAGATCCATGAACTGACTAATACTCCTACACAATATGAAGTGCGTTTCGATCTGGGCTCGGGATCCGAGCGGACATATGCCGTATACGATAACTTCAAAGTAGCACCTTCCAAACAGAAGTTTAAACTTACCATTGGCAACTACAAAGGAAATGCTGGTTAGTTGAATTATGTAACCCCGATTATGCCAGTTATAAGTTATGTGATGTTATTAATAATGCTTTGTTGCACAGGTGATGCCATGACCTACCACCAGGGAGGGTCTTTCTCCACGGTGGATTCAGACAATGACATTGCGCTTGGTAACTGTGCTCTGACTCACCAAGGTGCGTGGTGGTACAAGAACTGCCATCTGGCCAATCTCAATGGCAGATTTGGGGACACCAGACACAGCATGGTGAGTTATGAGAGATTTTTTTATTAGGCAAAGTGAAGTTCTGAAATAAAAATGGGTGGTCTGTTTGGGTGTAGTTTAATTTTTGTCATATTTTTTCAAATATCGAGATAACCAGCAGAGGGAGCTCTTAAATTACAACACTGAAGGGAGGATTGAAAGCCAGAACACTTAAGAGAAATAGCCCTATAATTCAAACGAAAAGCAGTGTCCTGGATCTATCAGATCTCATAAGTTCACGAATAAGACGATACTTTCAAGTTTGTTCCCATTAGAGCCTTTATTTCTTTGAGGCTAACAGGTATACTGAATGTTTTTCATGGAAGAAGGAAAACAACTGGCCACAAAGTATTTGAAATGTTTTAGTTTTTTTTTTCTCCTAAACATCAAACTGAACTTAGATGTTAGGGGCTACCAACTTTTAAATGTCAACTTTTTTTGTTAGATTTATATATAAATATATAATTTAGGGCCGTCAAATGATTAAACACATCCAAAATATAAAGTTTTTTTTTTTTTTTAACGTAAATATGTGTGTGTATATTGTGTATGCTTTATATGTATATATATATATATATATATATATATATATATATATATATGCATGTGAACATTTTGAAGCATTTCTGAAAACTGTGGGCAGAACAATGGGCACTCAGTAGGAAATATTTTTTTTATCACTGATGTAGTAAACGAGACCTGAATGCTAGTAAAATAAATTTCTCTGTTTGTGTCTTTCAGGGAGTAAACTGGGAGCCATGGAAGGGGCACCTCCAGTCTCTCGACTTTGCAGAAATTAAGATTCGCCCAGTGGGAGCAGCAGGAAGACAGAAGAGGTCATTGAAAAGGAGAGTAGTTGTGAATTAATAATCACTCTACAATAACTACAAAATGTTATATTAAAATCCAAAACATATGGGAATTGGCTCAAATCAGGTTGGAATAGTTCTTCATATCAGGAAAGCCACTCTATGCTGTAGATTGTATGCTGAGGCAGATTTTGAATAGAATATGCTATACTTCTTTTGATTTAGTATATATACACACTGTGTATGAAAGAAATCCAAACCAAAATTTGTAGCTTGACTGACATCACAGTGCCATTCCTAACCCAAAGGGTGTTTTTCATACATTTAAGTGAAGGTATATTGCATTAAAATCTTTACAGAACCTTTTTTTATTTTATTACAGTGTTTTGCACCAAAGTACTTTGTACTGTATGATAAAGTTTTAAATGGATGTTCAGGATTTTCGCCCATCATAATAGCTCACAGTTAAGATTGATTTCAAATGTCATGTATAAAAAGACGTTTTATAAGAGATATTAAGCTGTGTCTTCCATCTGGATGCGTACTGTAGTTGTACTATAATTCCTGACACAGACACCAAATCAAGTGTCACATATTTTCACAGAAATAAAGTTTGTTGAAATAAAAAAGTGGTTGGAATATTTCACGCGCACATTCAAGGATCAGATTAGACTGGCTGGTGGGAAATTAGGAAAATTGCACCACATACTGCAGCATTTTTACGTCGTTGTCACTGCAGTGGGCCGGCTGCTCGAAAATCTTCACATCACCACCTCAGAGTAACCAGAAATGTAAGTTCAGATCATACTGGGAAAATAACTGTTCTTATAGAGGAACTGACATCAGAAGGAAACGTATCAGCCTCAGCAGGAGCTGGACTGTATTGGCTCATCTTAAGATCTCCAGACAACTGGCACATCTACTAGGCAGGCTAAAGAAATGTTTTTATTTCGTATTTATTTATTTTCATACTACAAGCACATTTTATTCAAATGGTACCCTTTTATGGTACTGAAATGTAGGTCCCGGACCTTTTTTGTGCCGCTCAACAAAAGTGCCGTGTGTTCAGCCTGAAGCTTAGCGTGCTTCATTTTTCTCTCATCAGTCCATGGCTGAATCACTGTTTTGAATGGGGTTTGTTATATTTCCTCTCCCCGCCTTCTGCTCCTGCATTAGTGTGAGCTGGAGCATGAGACAAAACAAGGTCTGTTTGAGTGGAGGGATCTGGACTGTGGGTGTGTGTAACCAGAGGAGACTTTCCCTTTCAGCCCTCTGCCCTGCCTTCTGACACTCGCGACTGTAATGTGATGGAAAGCTGCAGCAATAGGGTGTGTCCATGGCTCCAAAATGTTCTTTAAGTGCCTCTTTTTCCCATATAAACAATATAAACATGCAGACGATGTATCACACCTTACTTATACCATGTTCTAGGTCTGTCAATTAAATTTAAATGAACCATCTGAAGTGTAGGTGTATGGAACCTTTAACTGCTGCTATATATATATATATATACACACAGTATATAAACATACACACACACACACATATATATATTTGGGGAGTAACTCGTTATATTTAAAAGTGTTATTAAATTAGCCTTAAAAAGAAATGTAACTGTCATCTATTTCAGTTACTAAAAAAAAAAGGTGTCTAGTCTAATTTTTATCTATCTATCTATCTATCTATCTATCTATCTATCTATCTATCTATCTATCTATCTATCTATCTATCTATC
>JAUMHP010000041.1:12846688-12887172 GCA_032361065.1 Enteromius trimaculatus | reverse complement strand
AATTTTTATTCTTTTTTTCAGGATTTTTTGGGCAAATGAAATTAAGGTAAATATCTAGTCTACAATTTTTGATTACACGTTTTTTTTTTTACTATACACACACACACACACACACACACACACACACATACAATATATGAGCAATGTCACATGAGTAGATATGACACAAGGCTGTGGGAAGTGGTTGAGGAGCATACAGAATATACCTATACATACATGTATACACTCACATATATATTCAGTATATATATATATATATATTTATATACATACATGTATGTGTGTATATATGTATGTTTGTATACATAAACACATATATTGTACACACAGATTAAAGCAACACAAAGACTGTGTCCTTTAATCTATCAAGCATGGAAAAACAGAACTGAGCATGTATTTTGGGCACGTTCAAAAGTTGAACTTGTTTTAGTCTACCAAGCGAAACAGGAAGGTTTCTAACCCTGCAGATGCTCATTTTCAACACAACTTTTACAATTTTGACTGTCCTGGCTGCTTCGTTTAAGTTAAACAGAAGCAAGAAAAGCATTGTCTGGATTTTACATGTATGAATGTCATGTACTTCTACCAGACTTGGGTTGTTCTGTCCATGTTCACGTAAACCTGACCTCATCCCCTTTGACGTCAGGTTTGAGGTTACTGTGGCTATTCACAACCCAGTTGTATAGATCTATGCTGAGACAAGAATGCTAACCCAGGAAGGCAGAACTCAAAACTTATCTCTCTATCAGCCTCTTCCATCATCTCTCTGTCTGATGTTCTGTCCTATGATTGGATCCCTCAGAAACACAGCACATCCCAAAGGCACAGAGTGTGCTTTGGAAACATTAGGGTGTTGGGTTTAAGTGTAGTCCCTTTAATGAAAAATAAAGCAGGCTGCCTCTGAATCCAAAAATAGCCCAGACCGTTTCTAACCAGTCACAACTGTAGCTCATGAGTCATTCTAATGAAATGTATCAGAACAGTGCTATGAAAACAAGAGGACGGACCGGTGAATGCTCCATGCTCTGCCATAAATGGACCTGCTCCCTCCTAACTCACAATATACTGTTCTGAAGAATTGGGTAATTTAGAGTAATTTCAACTTTTTCCATTTCTTTTTTGTGTATTGTTTTACTTTGAACCAAGAGTGAGGTAACGTTTGTGTAAAATGTATACATTTTATTAGACCTGAGGGACACATTTCTTAAAACAGGGAACTACCCAATTTAGGCAACACGAAATTGTGCTGAACCTTGAAATTGAGCTTCCTGTTTTCACACTCGCCCCACCTATCCCTCCCACTGTCACACTTAGATACTGATCAGTACGTAATGAGAGGAGGACAGTAATGTGAAAATATGAGGTTTTATAAACTGAAATAGAACTGATTTAAAGATTTTATTGAATTAGCCATGTTTAACATATAGTCAAAATACAGACTGCAACTCACAATAATTTAATGTGAACCGCATATATAACTACACTGCCCTCCAAAAGTTTGGAAACACTATTGGCAAAAATATCAGCATAAATCCTTTGGTGCAAATGCATTAAAGTAATTTGACATTATCATTGAAGATAATGATTTTCATTTTGATTACATATTAATGGCAATGTCAAAGTCAGACATGCCCCTTTTCTAGCTGTGATGACTAGTTACTGATTTAAACTTGGCCCAGGATTTTTGGGTGAGCACACCTTAATAGCTTCGACAGATCAAGCTTCATCAAGTCAATGTTTGAATCAACTAACAGCTCGGGTGCCCAGATTATGCAGAGCTCTATTAGCTGCTAATAGTTTGTTGAATCAGAAATTGAAGTATTGTTTTTTATGTATATACTGTTTGCCATGCCAATATTGTCCAAAGCCCGCTTTCCTAGGGCATTTCCAAACTTTTGGAGGGCAGTGTAAATCAACATTTGCATAGATTAACTGAATATTTCCATCAGACACTGGGGGTTTGCTCCTTTACTGTTGAGTTGATTACCAAATGAATTGCAGTAAATGTGTTTATTTCGTTTTTCTATTCTTTCGTTTAACAGAATTTGTGCTCAAAGACACATGGAAGAATAATGGACAACAACATCACAAACAAGCACACATAAAATAAGCATTTATCACTAAATTCTGGCTAATATTTCTATAATTCTAATAATATTAACCCCCTTTTTTGAGACATTGGTAGTGAGCACTACTATGACAATTTGTGCATATTATTTTGATTTAATATTCAGATAATGTTTTAGACAATTACCCACAGAAGATGACTTTATGTTAAACAGGTTTGGTTTCTATAGACCAAAAATACAATAGAAGTTCAATAGAACACACACCTCCAAAGAAGTTCACATTTTTTTTAATCAGCATTGTTTAAGATGTCTTTTTCGTGTGTTAAGCAGGTTTTGTTATGACTCAAGAGTGAGTAAATGACAGAATTGAAATTTTTGAGTGAACTATCCCCCTAACATTATCGGATGCTTCTCAAATGTTTATTTAGATCATGACAGCAGTCTTGCTAACACAAGAACATCAAGTTGTGGGAGTCTAAACACACGACACAGATATGTTAGTATTGTTGACATTGTTATATCAACCTAAATTACTCAAAACTACAAGCAAGAAGCTTAAGAAAGAAAGAATCATATGTAAATGTTTACTTCTGCTTTGATAACATTAACACAAATTAAACAGCCTAAACAGGCTACATTATCTTTTAAGAAAGAAACATTTGAAGGGTTTTTCAGATGGTCATATTAAGGTCAGTATAGCTCCTGTACTGTACTGAATCTTTTTCAGCTGACAACAGAAAGCTTGAAATAGAATGATTCATGTGAACCGAAGTACTGTAACACAAAAATTGGGTTCACCCTGGACCATATTGATGCAAAAAGACAAAACAGTTGCAAAATAATGCCTCCCATTAAAGGCCCCAGGCCTGTACTTATTATTGGGTTTCCAGCCCTAAAGGGCACTTCTGTGGTTTTTGCACCGTATGTTGAGAAATCTTGATAAAAGGACAAAAGCTAGGGCATGCTCACTACAAGAAGGTTGATGTTGCCTGAGAGCATAAATTCCAACATGGCTGAGGAACTCAGAAAAGCCTGCTTTTGTACTAAAAGCTTCTTTTCTGGTATCAAGCTGAAGTGTGCCCTAGAAATCCAAACAATATCTTTTCAACAGTTGTCACGCATGTCACAAAACAAGGTGCAACATAAACGTATAGTCTTTCTGTTTGAATGACAAAATGTCTCCGGAATGACACTTTTCTAAAAGCGAAACAATGACTAATTCATCACAAATGAAGAACGCTCATATTTTTTTCAGTTAGTTTACCGCTCATATTGCAGCCTAAATGAGCCGTGAAGTTAGGCTTGCTGAAAATGATCTTATTATAAAATAAATCTGTAAAGACAGGTAGTATTATAATATAAACAAGCTTCAACGATTTGCCTGATTGGTTAACCTACATGAGAAACAACCACAATTTATACTTAACAGGCTAATTAAAGAAGTGTAGATGACAGCATGCTTTGAAAGTATATAATCTCATTTGTTTCGTTTCTCAGTTCCACTGACCTGTCAAGATCAGGAAAAGAAACTACAAATAAAGACACATCACTCCTGTGAACAAACTGTTCATTCTTCTGTATAAAAAAAATCACCCGCAAATGCACGCATGTTGCTTACCTTCAGATGTACATAGATTGCTGGCGTTTCTCCACAACACGCGCTTGTGACACCGAACATACCTCCTCGGGTTCTGTTGAAGCTGTTCCAGAGATTTGAACTTGGTTTCTGATTTAACCCCCGTGTGTGTCCTCCTACAGGCAGCCGCCCAGCCTCTTATTCTAGTGTCAGAAGTGATTAGTTCGCAGCGTTCAGTGACTTGTGAAGATTTGGGGGGTGGTGTATCTGCCCACTTACATCAGACTCACCCTGGGCATGGTGCATACAGGAACTCTGATAACAGAGTGAAGAGGTTCTGAGGCCAGGGGGTTCAACCATTACGAGAGCCCTTTCGGTTGGTCATCAGGCCATAGAGTGCATTATCGGGCTCCTCTAAGTGTGCTCTGTAAATACCTGCAGCGTGGCTCTCTTCTCTACCTCATACCGCCTAGAAAGCATTGAAAAGGCCAGCATTAATATTACTTTAATGCAAGCCCTAGCAAGTCAGTTCAAGACTGCTGTCCACCCGCTTCAAGTAGATAAAAGGTGTTATTATGGCTGTAATGGCGAATAGAATCATGCGCAAAGAGGATTTCTTATGTATTTTTAGATTATAAATTAACACCTAGCAAGAGTGTGTCTATGGCTGTGAAATGTATGACGCACAAACGGGAGAGTAGCACAAATAAATGCCATGAAACATTTTGTCACCAAGCAACCTCCACTGACTCTATTTCCTTTTTGTACTTATCTGAGCATCTCCTATAGGAGTGAATGCATTTTCTATTCAGTGTTCTTGCATATTTAGACAGCTCGATTGTGCGTTATTTACATAAAACAATTCATTAGTGATGTTACAGTCGTAACATTTCACCTATATCTCTTTCAATGCAAAATAAAGCTATTTTCATTGAATGTGTGAGACAATTCTAGCCACTCTAGGTAAATTACTAAAAGACTACAAAGTTAAAATAATATTATAAAAAATAATGGTGAAATAACTAAGCACATAACACCAGAGGCCTTACACAAACAGCCACACCTGCTCTTAAATCAAAAATGTTTTTCCCACTGGAAGTTTTTCCCTACTTGTTCTGAGCCTTGTGATGCACTTCCGATTTGAAATGTTATGTCTCAGTTATTATTATTAATATATATTTTCAGCATGCTATCATAATCTAGTTGACTTAAACGCCTAATAAAATGAGTTTGCGGGATGATTTCAAAATCCAGATAATTTCAGAGACAGAAGATGACTAAAGTGTTGCTATATAAATGGTAAAAAGAAAAAAAACAACAACAACAACATTTAATTTAATTGTCGTAAGGGTGTATTCAGTTTAAACAGTACATTTAACAGTTATGAAATATGATCAGCTGATGAATAATACTGTTCATTAGAAGGCGTGCTGTCCACGGAGTGGGCTGGGAGCTCAGCGGACCCCGAGGCCTAAGGATTTTAACCCTTTAAGGTGGTGATTGTTGGACAGAGCACTGACCATTAACGAAATACATAGATAAACTATATATTATTAAATGCAGAGATTGTCTCTGAACCAAACGATGACGATTACTGGAAATGAAGTATCCCCAACTAAGCAAGCCAGAGGCAACAGCGGCAAGGAACCAAAACTCCAACAGGAGAAACCTGGCTTACAGTAGTTGGGGCCAGTTCTCCTCTGACCGGACGCCCAACACTCAATTAAAAATTTTTTTTTTAATATATGTTGAGGCCTGGAGGCAGAGTAAGGGGTGGCGGAGAGATGCAAAAAAACGAAGATACCGGGGAAGGGGAGTTTGCACTGTTTAAAGGAAAACCTCTGATTAGGTCTAATAGGGTAATCAGGTCATAAGCTGACCTGGAGAATGAGGCAGCAGCTGTGTACATGCTCCTCCCGAAATTTGACTTTTTTAACATGTAATTTTCAAATAAAGGCTAAAGCATAAATCATGTTCATGCTGATAAACTTGAGGTAATGAATCTATGATATATATATATATACACACACACACAGTTTGGAGGGAAGCCTCTGATGTGAGCTCCTTCACAAAGCTTTGTTTAATATTTACTACAATTCAAAAAATAAAAGTTAAAATTGATTAACTAATGTGGGTCTAATGGTAAAACAGTTGTTTGACGATTTGAACAAATTGTTTGAACAAATGATACACTCATAACTTGCCAACCATTATGTACTGTAAGCGATACAAAACTGCACGATCCACACCAGAAATGCACAGATTAAAACAGTTTATCTGATGTTCAAAGACACAGGCTGGCACTATACAAACCTATTAGTTTGTCAGTATATATGAGGTATATTCTTAATCATTTATAGGCTTGCATTTAGCTACTTGACATGCAATGTTTAAATAAATAAATAAAAAATAAATTCACAGTCAAACTCAGATTTTTTTATTTGGAATATTTTATTAATGTGTAGAAAATGTATTAAAAAAGGAACTATACAGCACATTTTAAGTTAAACTAGAGCTAATTTGATCTGTTACAATAATATCCAAGGTTATCTGACAGTGTGGTTAGCGAGTTAGGGACAAATGTCTCAAAGACCGTTCTTTTGCACATGACCTGCTTCATAAGTGTTCATGCTAAACACATTTTCCAAGAGCCATAGAGGTTAAAGGACAAGCAGTTGAACATTTTTACTGCTCTACAACATCCTCTTAGGTACAAAATGTAGGGGATTTTTACAGTATTATAATGAAATGAAATAAATGTATATGAAATGACCTAGTTGCCTTCATAACACACAGTTAGATTTCCTAGTGTTGTGTGAAACATGTGTTTAAGTGTGTTCCCATGATAAATGTTGAACCATAAGTGGTTTGGTGGATGGGAGGCGTGTCAGAATGAAGGAGATTTGAAGTGCCCCCACCATATGCTGAGTCAATGAATAATGAAGGAAAATCTGCTGTCTCTTTCGGTCTCAATCAGTCACCATAACACTAAAGTCTCTATTCCTCTTTCAGAAATAACTACAGAAGGGCTGCTTCACTGTGAATCCACAAACAATTAGTTTTCTGACGGAAATGGTTAGAAAACAGAAAAAGAAACACATATTTCCACCCATGGTGTCTACAGAACAGAAACTGGAGAAAATTATGCCTTCTGGTGCAAGCAAAATGTAAGTATTTTTCGGTGTTAAATGCAATTAGCTTGAGCTGATTAAGAATTTACTTGGTTTCTAGTTCCCATCCCAGCTGTTGTTACATTCTCTAATCTTACCCCTCAAAAAGGAAAGAAAAAATAGAAGCAAAGGAAAAGCGTAGAAACTCTTTGAAGACATCATAGTGCCGTCTCTCAGAAGAGGCTCATTAGGAGATTTGCGACTATGTGAAACAGGTGTTTTGAGAAGCAGAACTCTGGAGAACGGAAGAATATTTGTCTACAGCCTTACAGAAATGGGTAGAGCATACATGTATGTTAATGAGGAAAAATCAGAGTTATTATCTTGCTGAGGTAAATGTTACATTGCATGAGTAAGGTTTAGAAAAATATGACATGGTTGTACTCCTACACAAACCTTTCAAACACTGTACAAAATACACTGAGGCCATGTTAAACTAATAATATATTCTTGTCAGGTACAAAAAGGTAAAAGAAGAAAGGCTATGTTTTAAGTTGCACTAGGAGTTGCATTACTTTTGTGACCTATTGTGTGTACGTCAGGTCTTGAAAGCTAAAGCCTGACTGCTCGTCAGCAGGTGTCTGTCCAACTCCATTTTACAATGACTATGCATGAAAGGAACTGAAGATCTATGAAAAGAACCCTTCAGATGGTCTTCACTCTGCATGTACTACTGCAGTGCAAAACAGACTGCAGTTCTCCTGCACTCCTCTATGAATGACTAATCATTATTCTTTCAAGTCTACAGGAACAAAACACTCAAAAGCGTGGAGTGTGGGACATAACATAACAACATGTCAAAATTCTCCTTACATTCTCCGTACATCCGTACATCCTTATGTACATTTCAGTGCTCTTTAGGTTTATACCTAAATCAAAAAAAAAAAAAAAAAACTGATGTAAAAGTATTAGTAATCGAATTTGCAGAAAATTAAATAATTTGAAATAAAATTAAAATTAAATTAAAATGGGGCAAATTTTATGACTGAAAAAGCATGTGATAATTTTTTTCTCCAGATCAGTCTGATTATACCTCAGATACTAAACATTTCTTTGGTTTCTGAGATTTCAACAGTAATGCAACATTTTGAGTTTTTGTTCCCCCCAGAAAACCCTGCAACTTCATCGACTGCATCGCTTCAAACGTACAATGGCCAACTGTTGATGTAGGTTTAAATATGAAATGAAAGTACATTAAAATAAAAATAATGTTGGCTTCAGGGTGCAGTGAAAGCAAATATAACACTGTAATGGGCCACACGAACATGAATCAAAACTGACCAAAAATCATTCAGTTACTTTTTTAAAGGTATTTCTCATCATTTATAAAAATAGAAGCATCTCATTTTAACGGGCATTCATTTTCTTCTAAAATCTTTTATCTCAAAGGGAGAAATTATTTGTCTTTACTTAATAATTAGGTTCTTTCCACAGGCCTCATACTGAAAACGTGCTAAAAATACCAAAACCTACCTATTCTTCAATCTCCCGGAACTGAACAAATAGCATTACACATACAGAAAGCCACCGAACCTCAAGGTTTACAATTTACATCAGACATTCGTCAAAGGGATTTTGTCATTCAAAGAATTAAATAAGTTACATCACTCCTTCTGTCCTCCTCGCTCTGTTTAAAAATAGAAACAGCTAGTAGGACGGTAGATTAATGGGTGGACCTCCTCCGCTTGCCACTGATGCTGCGGTAGTTGAAAGGTCTCATCTTCATCTCCACAAAAGGGATGGAAAACTCATGGCCTTTCCAGTGATACCAGTTTATACCCTGTCGAAATCAAACACAATGTCAATACACAGTTAGCGTTCGTACAGTAGGTACGGCACAGATACACTGTCATAACCCTGGACCACAAAACCAGTCATAAGGGTTCATTTTGAGAAATCAAGATTTATACACCATCTGAAAGCTTTTTATTGATGTATGGTTTGTTAGGATAGAACAATATTTGGCCTGAGATACAACTACTTGAAAATCTGGATTCTGATGGAGCAAAGAAATACATTGAAATATTTAGAAAAATTATTTAAAATGGTCTCAATTAAGACCTTATCAATACATATTATTCATGGAAAATTACATTTTGATATTTTTACAGTAGGAAATTTACTAAATTACTTTATTAAACATGATTGTTCATTAATATCCTAATTGTTTTGCCTGTTAAAAAAATATAATATTTCCTATTATTCATTTATTTATTGTATTAAAAAAAAAACTTTATTAACATTATAAGTAAACCTCGAGGAACATCTTAAAATAATAAAACAAATACATGTTTAAACTTGTTGAAAAAAAAAAGATGTACAACTTGTAGATAAGCTATATATAAGTAACATATTTTTAGATGCTGTCAGAATGTTGACATCATACTTGTATCATATGTGTAATATTTATGCACAAAATTGCTCAGCAATTCAATGTTATTGCCACTGAAGCACCTCTCAAAAGAATATATTTCTTGTAAAAACCTTTATTAGCTTTCAGAGTGTTAACCTTTGCTTTTATGAAAAAATACCACTGGCACCGATGGGAAATATGACCTTATCAGTTATAATAAGCTACACCAACCCCCTAAAGCCTGTGAGAAAGCTGAAATGAAAGCAGACAGTTAGACAACAGGATATGTCACAATGCAATTGAGCAAGGATGGATCTAGAATATTTTTTATCATTGGCCTTTGATTCTCACATATTGAGCTTTATTTGCTTTCAGTTAACTTCAAAACGCTTCTGCATGTTTCCTGTCTTTTTAACGCCTGCCCTTGCAAACAAAACCACAAACAATGAGTCACAAAGCACAAAGGCTCTGTAGGTGCAAAAACAATTTGCTGAATTAAGATGGTAATCGGTGTTATAAGGTCCTATGAGATTTTTCATGTAGTTTTTGCCTTCTTGTAAATCTATGTGTATACAGGCTGTGGAAACAACCCTTGCATTAAGTTATTAAGACCACATCAGCAACATTTCAGGGGCAAAAAAAGGTCAGTGTCATAGTGTCAGAGTCTGGTGATATTTGAACCACAGCCCACACAGATGCAACTTTCAAAACAAGCTGCTTTTGCCTGGAAACTTTTGCCCTCACTCGCCATGATTTTCAGAACATCAATAAATGTGATTAAACCAGACATTTCAGTCCAGTTTTTATGACTACCTGGCTTACCTGACTATGTCTGGACTCTCCATATTTGCCGTTGAGGTTGGCTCGATGACAGTTTTTGTACCACCAGGCTCCTTTGTAGGACATTGCACAGTTGGTGACAGCGATATCATTGTCCTTGTCCTTGGTAGAGAAAGGTCTGCTCTGGTGGTAGCTCAGAGAGTCACCTGATGTAAAAAAGAAAACATAATTACAACTAATAGGCTTAAATATCCAAAGCCGCTCTGAAGAGATCATCTCTGGGGTGTTTTAAATGACTAAATTAATCAAAAGCAAGTTATTTCCTTTCAGTGTATGTAAAGTGAATGCCCAAATGTCCTCCAGCCTCACCTGCGGTGCCATTGTACTCTCCTATCCGCAGTTTGTAGAGGCTCTTGGAATCTCCAATGGAAAACCTGTCATAGTTGGCATATACAGACTCCTGGCCGTCTTTCATGTCAATGCGGAGCTCATAACGTCCTTGAGCTGCAATCTTCTGAATGTTGTCCAAGCCTGCATGGAATTAAAAAAAAAAAACATGTTCCATACCATCTCATCCTTGTGTTCCAGCCCCTTACCATGTGAAAATGTTGCCTTCAAATACTGTATGGTTCCCACTGATAAGAGCCTATAATTTAATACAAAAGCAGAGCTCCTGTTTGGTGGTCCATCTCACTTTCTCTGACTCTTATATGTAGGGAAGATAAGGCGTAAAAGACTGCAGATAAACAGTCTGTTTATTGAAGATAATCTAATTTTCTGACTGTGCAGTGGAGAAACATCCTGTCTGGCTAAAGACACAATCACTTTTTGATAGCATAGATGTCTCCTGATAATAGGACTCCATCTATTTTGTGAGTATCTACAAGGATGTGCCGTAACTCTGAACTGTAACTAAGCCCTTAAACTCACCTCAGGATTTAATGCCACAGAAGAGACCTAGGAAGTAGAAAGGTGATGAACTGTAACAGTGAGGGGAAGAGATCTGAATTACCAGATGTGGCCAAGTGCATCTTTAAAGACGGCCATTGTTGTAATGAGATTAGTACAAAAAAAACCAAAACTCATTAAACAGCAGCATGCACACCATTTTTTCTCCTGACCCAATCAGTACAAGCTCAGCAAGAGACTGTGTTTTTACTTGATTAAAACCAGCCAGGCATCATACTGCATAATATCTAAAATATTACAGAATCATGTAACTTTTATCACAATTTTTGGCTAAGTACTGCACTTTAACAACACATTTGTGACCCTGGAAAACAAAACCAGTCGTAAGTGTTTTTTCAAGATTTATAAATGATCTGAAAGCTGAATAAATAAGCTTGGATGGATAGGGCAATATTTGACAGAGATACAACTATATTATTAAATTATTTTTTGATTAGATGGTTTTAATATTTTACATTACATTAATACATTAATATCTTACATTAACTAAATACCTTCATTAATTTTTTTTTAGATTTAAAAACAGGAATAAACTAGTTTCCAAAAAAGTAATAATAATAAAAAAACAACAATAATAAGAACAATAATTTAAATGAAAAGGTCATGGTAAAGTGGCGCATAAAAGTATTTAGTGAGCCACCAATTGTCACCCACTTAAAAAGATGAGAAAGGCCTGTAACTTTCATCATAGGTGTACCTCAGCTATGAGACACAAAATAAGAAAAAAAAAAATAAAATAAATTAAAGGTATTGGGTCACCTAAAACAAGCAAGATTTCTGGCTCTCACAGACCTGTAACTTCTACTTGAAGAGGCTCCCCTCGTTACCTGTATTAATGGCATCTGTTTGAACTCGTTATCAGTATAAAAGACACCTGTCCACAACCTCAAACAGTCATATATCAAACAGAAACTAAATTGTAGACCTGCACCAGGCTGGGAAGACTGAATCTGCAATAGGTAAGCAACTTGGTGTGAAGATATCAACTGTGGGAGCAATTATTAGAAACTGGAAGACATACAAGACCAATGATAATCTCCCTCGATCTGGGGCTCCACGCAAGATCTCACCCCCTTGGGGTCAAAATGATCACAAAAACTGTCAGCAAAAACCCCAGAACCACACGGGGGAACCTAGTCAATAACCTGCAGAGAGCTGGGACCAAAGTAACAAAGGCTACCATCAGTAACACACTGCGCCGCCAGGGACTCAAATCCTGCAGTGCCGGACGTGTCCCCCTGCTTAAACCAGTACATGTCCAGCCCCGTCTGAAGTTTGCTAGAGAGCATTTGGATGATCCAGAAGAGGATTAGGAGAATGTCATATGGTCAGATAAAACCAAAATAGAACTTCTAAATAAAAACTCAACTTGTCGTTTTTGGAGGAGAAATAATGCTGAGTTGCATCCAAAGAACACCATACCTACTGTGAAGCATGGGGATGGAAGCATCATGCTTTGGGGCTGTTTTTCTGCAAAGGGACCAGGACCAGGTCCTGGAGTGGCCTAGCCAGTCTCCAGATCTCAACACCCATAGAAAATCTTTGGAGGGAGTTGAAAGTCTGTGTTGCCCAGCGACAGCCTCGAAACATTACTGCTCTAGAGCAGCTCTGTATGGAGGAATGGGCCAAAATACCAGCAACAGTGTGTGAAGACTCAGAGAAAACCTTTGACCTCTGTCATTGCCAACAAAGGGTATATAACAGTATTACAGTACAGTAAGTATTGAGATTAAATTATGCTATTGACCAAATACTTATTTTCCACCATAATTTGCAAATAAATTCTTCAATAAAATCCTACAATGTGATTTTTTTTATTTTTCCTAAATTTTTATTTCTTCTAATTTTGTGTCTCATAGTTGAGGTATACCTATGATAAAAATGACAGGCCTCTCTCATCTTTTTAAGAGGGAGAACTTGCACAATTGGTGGCTGACAAAACACTTTTTTGGCCCCACTGTGTATGACATACAGTATGTTTAATAAAAAACATGCAATTTAATGAATAAAATAATTCATTAACAAATAAAATCACAATAAGATTTACAATAAGGTTGATAGTTAACATTAGTTAACTACATTAGTTAATGAACTAGGATTGAACAATACTTCTAATGCATTTAATAATCTTAATTTAACATTACTTTTAGCACTTACTAATGGATTATTAAAATCACAAGTTGTGCTTATTAACAATAGTTAATGCACTGTGAACATTAACTAACAATGAACGACTTTATTTTTATTAACTAACATTAACAAAGATTAATAAAGACTACTTTTCCGAATGATTTTGCGCCTTCTTCCATAACACCATTTCTTTATAGTACTGTCCTATTTGCATGGTTGATCTTCAGCCACATTACCAAAATATAGTAACCGAGTGTCATGACCAGGTGAGGAATTATAAGGAAACCCAGGGACCATGCAGAAGTGAGAAGCAAAATGGGAACGCAGACGTGCTCTCATCTTTGAATGCTTGAATGGATCAGGGCAGCAAAGTTTGCTTCTGCCAGGTTGTGTGGTTGATGAACAGAAAGTGTTCGTGGGGGATGTAGGTGAGTAAAAGTTTTACAGATAATTTAGAAATGTACTGTACATGCTCCTACTATGTAAAAATAACACATTATGTAGACTATGCGTGATATGTGGTATATAATATGTGGATCCTTCAGAAATCACTCTAAAATCCTGATTTCTTATTATTGTCAATGTTGAAAACAGTTGTGCTGCTTAATATTATTGTGAAATCCATATATACTGTATATATACACATACACACACACATTTTAATTTGATTAACAGAAACTTCAAAAGAAATGTTTCAGTATAAATCTTTTGTAACATTATGTCTTCACTCAAAAACACAAAAAATAACTTGTTGATCTAACTTAATAAAATTATGACACTTATTTCCATTCATTTGAACTGATTTCTTTGAACTTAAAGTAAGCTAACCAGTTTGTACTGATGACTAAAATTTATGCTGATTTAATGAGATCAAACCAATTTCATTTGACATGTTCTGTGAATGTTCCCTGAACATAATTTATCTTGTTGATTCAGCCATTGCTGTTGCTGTGCAGACTGGTTTGTTTGTTTGTTCTTATGGGAACATAACAAACATCATAACATTTGATCACATGCTAAACATATTCTGTACATCTACAGCACACATATAGTGATCAAGTAAAAATGGCCTCATCAATGGCATTAGCACATTAGCACATTAGCACACAGCTCATGTAGCGCTAGCTTAACAACAAGGTCTACTTCACCATGATGGTAACCACAAAAATCAACACAAACTCTTTTAAATGTCAAATATAACTGAACAACAAACTTTAAATGCTCTTTCCATATACTAAAAGCACATGAAACAACATTTCATTTCAACATTTATTCTCCGGATCTATCCATGTACCTGTACAAAGCATGCTGGGAACTAGAAATCCACTGCCTAGTTTAGCATAATAAAATTGAGTGCAAATGACAACTGAGTAAAAAACTAATAATTGTGTTGTTTTAGCTTATTTTATTTAAGTAAACTTAGCAAACAACTCATCATAATTATTTTTTTAGTGCTTTTGATCAATTCATCCCTGCTGAACGATAGTTTTAATTTCTTTTAAGTAAGCAAAATATAATAAAATAAAATAAATAATAATCACACATTTTAAATATATGCATTTTCAATGCATAGTAATAATTTGAAGGCATACTAGTGATTATTGTAGGTGCATTTAACACAACGTACCTGTATACTCCAACATAACAGCCCTAAAGTGATTTCATTATTTTACAGTAGTTATGTATGAGCATATAATATGTGAATAAGATGCAGAACTTTCACAGACAGTATTTACGTTCTTCTCATGAGCTGAAATTTTTCAACTGAGCTCCTTCCACACTGCATATAGTTATACTTATTATCCAGTCATAAATATCTCCAGAGGCATAATTTGTAGTATTTACTTTTTATCTGTAATTGAGACAATGCTTTGAAATCCATGGCGAGCACAAATGCTATTTTTTCCTTGATATTTAATGAATATAATTATAGCTTTCTAATAAGATTTATGCATTAGGGATAAAACGGAAAAGGGGCTCTATTGTTCAAATCAAATTGGATTTTGATTAAAATAATTACTGGATCATTTAAAAAGAATCTGAAAGCCTGGAGTCACTGTGACAGACTGAGAGGTCCAGAAAGCACAGAGCCCACACAAACACAAGATACTGTATGAGGGAGGGCACACTGAGAATTTCAAAGGATGGTGATTTCAATGGACACAGCGCTAGAAGACTTTGTGTTATTTTCATCTTTATTCAGAGCGGCAGCACACTGTCTCTCATTTTAAAGTTAGGGTTAAGTACACGGCTGAAGCTAGGCGGCTTCCCAAAATGCCTATCTAATATTTAAGTGCAAAACCCATCTCATTGCTAGTCAAGAGCAATGAGTTACATTTCAAGGACTGAAGCTTAAATAAAATCAGACATTTGCAAGAAAGTGCTGACCAAATTTAGATCAGCCTGAAGAGATTAATGGGGCCTTAAATGACTATATTTTTAATGGGTCATCGCATAGCAGCTTTTTTCCCCAGACAACTCTAACTGCTCTGTCTATAATTCAAGCGTATTTCAAGTCTTCTCACCAAGCCAGAATTCATCCTCCAGGTTACCAAAGCCGATCTTGTAGTCACTCCACTTCCTGGAGAAATCAGTCAAACCGTTCTGACGTCGCTGGAACACCTGAAACACAATCCGTAGAGGTACAGCTACTGCACGAAACTCTATGCCAATTAAATATTATGCATTAAGGGTAATATGGAGCACATGAATGGCAATTGATCCCAACAGTGTCATTTTACGTTGGGATGATGACATCTGCAATACAGGCAGCTGTGCTGATGGTCATGATCAGTAAAAAGACCAGAATGGGCATTCGACAGAATACGGTTTGCTTCAAATTCTGGTCTCTAGTGCGGGATGCAGACAGGTTCCAAAATGTACACTTGTTATGTGCCAAAAGCAATTATAGCTTTTTGCCAATTTGCTGCCAACTTTATTAGGAAAACCAACATTATATGGTTTAAAGGGATCATATGACAGTGCTAAAAAACATAATTTTGTGTATTTGGTGTAATGCAACACCTTTATATGGATTTAGGTGCAACGAACCCTCCTCCCCCCCATACATTATTGTTCTTCTCTAAGCCTCGCCTCTTGAAAAGGGGTTGATTTGTACAAAGCTTATTGTTCTAAAAATGCAAGGTGTGGTCTGATTGGCCAGCTATCCAGTTCGTTGTGACAAGCATGCGGTGGAAATGTTATGCCTCTTGCCATAATGTTAGGACAACAAACCAATAAAACACATTACAAACGGGGATTTGTTGCATGCAGCGGGGACATAATTTATTATGACTTAGTGCTGTCTTTTTACGGGTCTCGTTGCATCACGCCTCGTAAACAACACCATGTCTGCATTTGGGATCGGAGGAAACAACAACAGGTAGAATTTCTCCCATATAGTCTCTGTGCACAGCATAGGCTACTCTTCAGGTTATTGGAGTCTGTCCTCCATAACACACTCTAATATTTGTGTTGAACTGTTCTGAAACAGGGTTGTAAATACAACTTAACCAGTGATTTCTAGTTATGTCATCTTTTGGAAGCATAAATGAAGTAGTTTCACTTTCACACTGACACACAGCGTGTCCAGCACATGGCAGAAACACTACAGGGGGAACAGTAGTTTCGCCTTCTTTCTTTGTGTAAACATCTGAGCCGTGTTATGAAAACACGCCCCCACTTTGTGATGTAGCAAAGTGGGGGCGTGTTTAAACTAGACGTTTTAGAGGGGCTTGTACAAAACATAATTTTAATAAGCATTTCTCTTTAGACTTTTAGGTTTTGAAATTGTACAGCTCTTTATGATTCAAGAGCTTGTAACATTCTAAAGAGAAAGGAAATTTTCAAAACGGCATCATATGACCCCTTTAATATGAATAGTTAAATCAATAGTCTGATTTTGTTGATGTAAGTAGCGTTATGTCTGATGAAGAAATACATTTTTCCTCAGTAGAAACATTTATCATGAGAAAGGTTTTCTTTTTTTATTGTGATAATAAAAAGTTGTTTTTATAACAAAAGGCAAAATACTGCCTTTTAATCATTTATTTCTACGGTTTTGGGTTAGTAAGATACTTTTATGGCCAGTAAGTTTTCTCAGTCTGCAAAAAGTTGCATAATTTCTCAACTAGCTTAACCATTAAAGGGATAGTTCACTCAAAAATGAAAACTACCCCATGAATAACTTACCCTCAAGCCATCCTATGTGTATATAACTTTCTACGTCAGATAAATACAATCAGAGTTATATAAATACATTTCCTGGCTCTTCCAAGGCATGTGGCAGTGAATGAGGCTTAAGATGATAAAGCCTAAAAACTGTATCCATCCATCATGAAAAGTACTCCAAATGGCTCTGGGGGTTTAATAAAGACCTTCTGAAGTGATCAAGGCAAAGAAATATCCATATTTTATATTTTATTTTATTTTAACACAAATGCATCAGTTCACTTCAGAAGACCTTTATTAACCCCTGGAGCCATCTGGAGCACGTTTTATGATGCATGGACAAATTTCTAAATTTTAAACCCAATTCAATGCCATAACAATGCTAGGTTAAGAGCCAGGACTTTAAAAAAAATACAATTCTGTTTGTATTCATCTGAAAGAGAAAAGTTATATACAGTACACCAAGTATGCTTGAGGATGAGTAAATCATTTTAATTTAAGGAGAACTACCCCTTTAAGCTATGCGTGGTTAACCTGAATCACTTAAAAGAGCTTGGAAAAAGTATAGTTTATGCCAGCACTGAAGATTAACAGCTTGTCTTTTCAACAAAGGCCAGTCCTGTAATGTGGTATTGTGGGATTTAGTGTAAACCATACATTGTGCCAGACATTTAGTACAATCCAGACAGACTCAGACGTGACAGTCAGATCTTTCACTCACTATCCAGCCGCCTCCGTCGGTGGTCATGTCGCAGTAAACCTGCACACCTTGGCTGAGGTCTCTGTTGATGTAGATGGTGTAGATTCCGCTCAGCGTCTCTCCGTTCAGGAGGTGTTGCGCACAGTTCTGTGGCGTGGGAAACAATCGGTTTCCTGAGGAGGAAAAGGGTTGAGAAACTTCCAAAACAACAGAGCACAAGAAAGCGAGGGGCCACTGAGAGGTTAATGAGAGGTGATTTGCATCGCTGCCATGACAATGGAGTGTGAATTTGTTGATGTTATGAAACACTATCCTTGCAAATAGGGTCCTTGAAAGCCACAGAAACACAAGGTAATAAATGAGAGATGCGCACAGATGCCTTGAAGGTGTCGCTACTGATTTGTACTTGATGATGTTGATGGGCCAACAGTGTGAATTTGCACCTAATGAGGTGAGTGAACCCGATCTCAAGTCTACACGAGATGTGGAAGATTTGCACCTGTTGTGAAAGATGTAGAAACAATGGCGCTGGTCTCTAATCCTCTTGCGGCTTGCAGTCTCACAGTATATTCGGTGGTCTCCGCCAGGCCCTCGAGACGGATCCATGTGTCTTCGGCATCTAAGATCAGCTCCTAAAACACGATCAAACACAGTCTACTGATCCGCAGGCACGCAGAGGCATTTGTACATTACCTCTGTTCAAACACCGTAGACCAAAACCAAACAAAGAACCGCTCAGCGGCAGAGCGGGTTTGTAGAAAACACACCAAGAGATAGTACAATGAACAACAGTTCTTTGGATTGTGGGTAGGAAAGATATTCCTCAAAAACAAACAGAAAACAGATCACAATCACTTAAGGAACTGTCTGACAAATAGTTGTGATCCCAGGCTGCTTACTGTCGGGTGCTTTCATAAAATACTGCCTTTCCTCCCTGTGTTTTTCTACAATATGATTGGCAGCTCTAAAGCCCAAGATGAGGGAGGAAGAGTGTTATCAGGGCCTGGTGCTGCTGGGGAGAGGCAGCATTTCTATTTTAGTCTTCGCCTCATGACAGTTCACTTCCATTTTTTGTTTAAAAAAAAAAAATAAAATAAATAAAATTAAATGATCAAACTAATCTGCTATATGCCTTTTCAGACTTTTTACTCTGAGGATTTACCAGGGACCTCAATGGACGCTGGCACACGTGACCCAGCCTTGAGAAATATTAAATATGAAACATTTGATTCAATATTCATCCTTTTCAGGAAAAGTCACACATTTTAAGTAATGTTAATGTGAATTATGCAGCACAGCGGTGCTTTAATGAATTCACATCAAGGTTGGTCAGTATGCAGAGAATATTGAACAGGTTATTGTTGTACAGAAGCTATGTCTGTAGCAGAGTCATTTTTAAGTTAGGGTTGAGGCGACACATATGGATGCAGATACATTATTAGACATATTATTTTCAGAATTGTTCCGAAAAAATTGTCTGGTATTATCAAAACACTCAGCATTACATGCCAAGCTGGCTCTAATGGAAAGAGAAAGCTTTAATGTCTAAGACGCACCAGCAGGGTTTATATCATCTGTGCATTACTGACACCCACTGGACGGATACAAACACTAACCGTGGCCTACTAGGTCAAAGAATTCTGTGCTGCATCGATTGTGTGTGTCTGTTTATAACAGCATAAATCTAAAGAATACAATCCATAACCTTTTGTATTTCCAATTGCATTTTCCCATCAGGCCGGCTGAATAAAGAGAGGTCCAAAACAGATTATAAGACAATGGTAATGCAATTATTTAAAACGGATACTGTATCTACTATATCATTTCAGAGAAATTATTTCAGGGAAGTCTTTAATAGGCATTTTGTGTCTGGAATGACTTTGTTAAATGATTTCATTCATATTAATTAGCAGCATCAAAGAATGTAATTAAATCGAGCTATTCCAACAGGAAGATCTAACAGCTTCCTTAGAAGGTTGATCTCTGTGATCAAAAAGTTATTATAATATCAGCCTGAAGATCAAGTACAGTTGCATTCTGAATTGCAATTAGCATAAAAATGCAAACAGTCGTTCATTTTAAACCACTAATAAAATGTTTACATCCCAGGCATGTTTTTTTTTTAATTCATTGCTCAAAGTAAAATCCATATGCTTGCCTTTCGACTGCCGTCTGCTGCTTTGTAGGTCAGCATGTAGTTATCGATGTCTGCGATGGGCGGCTGCCAGGATATGAGGGCGCTTCGATGGTTAATCTCACTAGCTGTCAGGTTCTGGGGCGCATCCATGGCTGTTTAAACAAAGATAAAAGACACGAAAGTCCCATTACCAGGTTTTCAAGCAACATTACACTTCATTAACTTTAAAATAACTGTACATACATTGGTTCAAAAACCCTATAAATAAATGGTTCACACTATATGTTAAATAGATTTTTTTTGCCCAGGTAATAAAGTTGACTTTTTTACATTTGTATGTGTGTGTTTTTTAAATGCTTCTGCCTCATGTGTATATATAGCTAATGCTCACAAAGAATGCATTTATTAAATTAACACTAAAAAGAGGAATACTGTAAATATACACTTTTAAACAGCTTTTATGATCTAATATTTTAAATTGCAATTTTTTGTCAAGTCACAGTTTTAGCAGTTATTACTCCAGTACTTACGGTCTCATGATATGCTGATTTTGTGCACAAAAACATTTCTTATAATTATGAATGTTTTAGGAACCTTAGAGGAGCAGCAATTATTTGAAATAAATATAATTTGATGTTTTTATTGTCACATTAAATTAATTGAATGTGTCCTTGCTAAATGAAAACATTAATTTCTTTAAAAACAACCACAATAATAATACTCTGAAAGTGCTTAATTTCTGTTATGTTATTTGTTGTTTTGTTTTGGTATTTTGTCTCATGGAATTTATGGCCGAGGCCCAAAACAATCTGGCTTCAGCAATCACAAGCAAACATGGCAGGTTTCACACTCATTCCTAGCAAATGCTACTAAGATGAATAGAACAGGTTATAGCTATTTATACTCTACAAGTATTTTAAACCTGATTGTTTAAACTGACAAACTATACTGACAGAGCATGTGTAAACTGACCCTCCCCCACCTGACATTCAGCTGTGTTTTTTTCTTATCAGATTGTTGTCTGTGTATGGTGTGTATGTTTGGAGCTGTGTCAGCACACCCGCTGGAGGCATGTTAACTGGTCGCTAGCCTGAGGACAAAATAAATCACATGGTTGCATGTAGTGTATGTTTCAGGCCCACTGACAGATCCACTTCAGAGAGAAGACAATTAGTGTGTGTTCACCAGCGTCCTGTCTCTCAACGTGATCTCTTATCAGTCATCGTGCCACTCTCCCTCCAGCAGAGCACCAGCACACAACCTCAACACACACACTTTCCTTTCATACTACAAATGCTGATGCTTCTTTTCCATGCCTTCAAAAGCCATCATCTGCTGTCTATGTGCAGAAAACAAGATGTATTATTGTTTTTTTTTTCTTTCTTCGGTGGGTTAAAAAAATACAGCTCTTTTTCTCAGATCCTACCTCTCATTCTCTGGGACTGAAAATATGAAATGTCTTAGATATGAAATGTTTTGTTGCACAGACAGGCGAGACAATATTGTAATAAGAACCATGCAAAACTCTCAGACTTATGGAAGTGTGGAAAGTCATATCAGAACATGGTTCTTCATATGAAAAACCATTCAGTTTCTGCACACAAGCATACATATGCAGTCAAACCTAGTATGATATATTGACTATATTTTATATTATTGACTGTTTGTTTTTGGCTATGTTTATAATAAAGTTAAACATCAGTTTGACATGTTATTTTTTTTATTAAATTGTATAGTAAAGACATTTATAATGTTACAAAAAATATTACAAATAATTTCTATTTAAATATACTACTATATCCTTTCTATAATTTTAATTTCAACAATGTTGATACAAAATGTTTATTCAACATAAAATCTAGATATAGGAATTATATAAAAATAACTTTTTTTTTTCATTCTAAGAATATTTTGCAATTCTACCCTTTTACTGTATTTATTAAATCAAATAAATGCAGCAATTGCAAGCATAAGAGACTACTTTCAAAAACTAACACATTAAAAACAAGTCTTACCAATCCAAACTGCTGAATGATATACAGTATATATGTAAAACATTCAAAAGATTTTAACAGACTGGGTTAAACATTCTGCCCTTGATAACCCATTACTTTAAACTGACTGAGCGGGCAAACTAACAAAGTGCACCTATCGAGAATGAAATCCAACCGTGGAGAAATGGAGAGAGATTCTCCGGAGCATATCTGAGGAACACATTCATATTCCTGTCCTCACCTTAAACTCTTTAACGATGAAGTTAGGACTGTAATCTAAATCAAAGTGACAGACAGTACTAATCCTGAAATAGGCATGAAATTTGTTAGTTGTTGTCATCTTAATTATCCCCTTAAGCTTCCATAAGCCTCCTCATAAATGCCAAAATGATGCATCTATGACACTTCACCTCCCTCAGGGTGGGAGCTGGCAGATTCTTAAACACCGCAGGATGGTAATTTCAGGGACGGTTTTTCAGGCATTGCAGGCAATGAAACATTTTTATCAGAGCATGGCAGGATCTAAATCCACTGTTATTAGAGCAGAACTGTTTCCGAATTAAATTGTCATTAAGTAGCCGAAAAAAAAAAAAGTTTGAAGGCAAATGAACACAACAAACCTCATCAAGCGATTATGTGTCAAGATTCTGCACGTCACTGAGCTGGCACTGAGGTTGCTAAGCCAATGGCCTGTGACACTTTTATGTGCAAATTAATTTCCTCTAAACAATCCAAACTAATGAAGTATTCTGGGAGGGCCGTTTGATTAAAGTTGAGGTCTAATGCATCTGAAAGCGGTCTGCTGCTCCACCTCCCCTTTAATAGATGAGCTGAAAGTTTCAATGCAGAATAAAGCAGCTTGAAATGAAACAGCTTGTTCCAGTTTAGTCTTCTGTGTGGGAAAGACATCTCACCCTTTTTCTCTCTGTGAGGAAAGATGGGTAGTGATGCTGATCTCTTCTCTGTTCTCACATGGAATCAGAGTTTTGCTGACTTCAGGATATTGTTGCACAAACTAAAAAAAATAAAGTCAAGGCCTTGTTTCTGCACCTAACCATGATTATAAGCCTACAACAGATATTTCCAGAAAAATGATTCCTCAATTCTGATTGGTTGATTAGAATGTTGTTCTAGGATCAACAAGGATGTTTATCCAGGAACATCTTGTACTTGGTGAAATCACGCTCGCCGCTTAATCTTGCAGCTGTCTACTGGATATTTATGTATGCATACTGTTTTTTTCCTGGATATCTTATATACGGCAGATGATGCGTAATCATATAGGTAATATGAACACTCTTCGGAAGCTGGATATCCAATCAAATTTAAATGCTGGAACAGTGTATAACAAGTTGTAGATAATGAAATCAGCAATTTTAACTTCTGCTAAACCAGTGTTTCACAATCCTGCTCATCTCAGCAAATTGTGGGTGTCTGATTCAACTCATCATCTCATTAGTGCTCCATGACCTGGAGACATTGTGAGGGTGCATCAGGCTAGTGAAACACCTTAAATGTAGGCCATTAGCAGCAGGATTGAGAAACGTGGCATTAAAGTGAAAAATACTGTGATTTGATAGTTATAAAAACTTGTCACTGCTTCCCAGTATTTATTAATATATCTAAGCTTCAGGGTTCATTGACTGATGACTGATGTTAATATGTTCCTTGAAAAATTTTAGATATTACAATAAATGTTTATGTATTTTTTTCTGTTATGCTCACCATAGCTGCATTTATTTAATCAAAAAAAGAGAAAAAATGTTTTCTTAATATTTAAATATACAATAGTCAACCTTTTTTATACAAAACTGGTTTTAATAGATTCTTTGTGTCATGCCGAGAGCATCAATACCAATTATGCCAAAATAGGCGGAACTTCCTGATTAAATTTTGATTCATCTTGAAATCTTACTTGAAAATGTTCTAGATTTTGTGTCAATTTACGAAACAGTTTTCGTTTAACGCATCAGTGAATTTGCTGGAAAGATGCCAAACTGCATCTGAGGCTGTATCTTTGCAAAGCATTTTTACATCAATATTTACATCAAACTTTGTATGTGCCATTGTCACCTCACACTGACCATGTCACATTAATTTGATAACAGCGCCACCTATTGGTCAAGAGTCCTAAACAATTCATTAATCATTAATTATGAAGGATGCTTTAGAAATTATTCTCATAGAATAACTTAATTTTGATAAATTTTAATGAAAATCTTATAAAAAACAAAACAAAAAAAACAACTCAAAATATAGTATCTTTACACCTTGTATTATATTTAATTATATTTATATTAGACCATGAAGTAAATGTGTCAGTTTGAATGTCTCAAGTTCGGTTTGGATCTTTTGTTTGGAATCTGCTCTTGGATTCTCCTCAGCTTCTTTTAACGAGCTCTACCTTTCTCAACAACGGGGGTAAAGGCCATTAGACCTGTTTTGAGATGACGAGGGGAGCATAACTGGAACTAGGATGCCTTGACCTCCTCAATCCCCCTGTAATTAGAACACAGGGAACAGAGATGTAGCACTTACGTGTGACAAAGTTGGCAATGACTGTGCCACTGGTGAGAGGACCTTTAGTGGCATAAAGAGCCACTGAGTAGGTGGTGCTGGGGATGAGCTGACTTAGCTGGTGCTCCTGTTTGTTACCCTCCACTAAGAAGGTGTCTGCTGTAACTGGAAAGATAACATCCATTAGTGCAGAAGCAAGAGAAGAACTGGAGTGTTTGTAAATATTCTTGGAGACCGATTTATTTTAAATTAGCATTTCAATAATTAAGTAAAAAAAAATCATATTTTAAATTCAACTATTACCTAAATTGAATTTTAAATCGTACCAAACATCACACATAAGTAGCAACATAACAGAATACAAACATACACACATTTCCTTACTGTGAACTGGATTGAACCACCAAAATTAAAACTATTACCACTGAACCAATGCCTTTTTGGTTTTTAAAGGTCTGTTCAAATCAAATAGTACAAGTATAATTCTGTTTATATGAGATGGGCATTAATACATGGCTTATAAAATATATGGAAAGGCACACTCTACAATGATGACAACACTTTCAGGTAATTGTTTTTTCCAGCTGATAAAAACCAAATTTATTGTTTAAAGGGCATGTGCATTTAAAGCACAGCACAATAAACAGAACAGAACATTATAGTTTGTTGGTGTTGATGCTGATAGTTACTGTTATAGTCATTTTTTTATAGAAATGCTGTCAAATGATTAATAGTAATTAATCACATCCAAAATAAAAGTTTTTGTTTGCATTATATATGTATATGTACTGTGTATGTTTATTATGAATAAATACATACACACATATACAATATATATTTTGAAAACATTTACACATTTATACATTCATATTGTTTTATATTTTTTGATTATACATAAATAAATTTAATATACAAACATAACATATTTTTCTTAAATATATACATGCATGTGTTTGTCATTATACATAACAAATATTATACACACATATATTATATAAACAAAAACTTTTATTTCAGATGCGATTCATCACTATTTTATAGTCGTTGTTCTTTGTGTGAACAACCCTTAACTGTACTCTTTGGATGTTCTCAGAAAAATTCACAAATGCATGTTTTTATTCACTGTAAGTAAGAGTATATTAGTCTGGGTTATATTTTTAATTGTTTACATATTTTCCCCTTGCGCATATTTGCTAATTATATGTGAGGATGCCAAGAAACTGGTCAATGTTGGCAACTACCTAATTTGCATAGCATCTAACAATTTAAAGATACATTGACTGCAAAAGTTTGACTAGATGTGCATTTTTTTAAAAAACTAAAATTGTAATTATAAAAATAAACAAATTACAGTAGAAGCATTCTCTTCACCTTTTTAAAAGCCAATAAGCCAATAATTTATTTTTCTACCCCAACTATGCATGATAATATGGTTAATTACATTTTATTATTGCCATTTAGTGAGACTCATTTGCATATCTGCATTGCTTTTTCCCTGCCTCACACCTGAAATAGCAAAACCGCACATATCTTTGTCCGGTTAGAAAATCAGTTACATTTCAATCTATATTTATAGCTGTGGTTTTGGGGATGTCATTTAAAGAGCAATTGATGCTGATAAATGATGGACAGAGAGGTCGTTTCCACATACCTTGGTTCCGGGTGAGGGTGAGCACGTAGTTATCAACACTGGAAACAGGGGGGTTCCAACGCAGCAGAGCCCCCTGAGGTGTAACATTCAATGCAGTGAGCTCCATAGGCATGTCCATAGCTGTGCGGAACAGAGGATTACGTGCAGGTTACAGACAGACAGTCAGAGATAAGCTCAGCCAAGGTAATTGGCAGCAGTCTCATCTTCACCTTTTTGTTTTTTTCCTGTGCAAACGATATTCACCGGCAATTTAAAAATAGAGCACCTCAGCAGCTTGGAACTAATTTGTTGTGATTATCTGGCTGGAGAAGATCACAATTTCCTTAATTAGCCGACATCGAGGGGGGAAATTAGACAGTCAAATGTGTGCAGATCTCATTCTCAACAGCATTTCTATGCAAGTGAGTAATGAGAAATGTTGTCCTCCGTAATCCTCTATCCATGCTGTGACTTTCACAGATGGCCTTTCTTTTTTCAGACAAGAAAAATCTCACTCTCCTCTTTGCGCTACGGCACTTAGATGAGGTCAGTGGACTGTAATCGCACATTACCATCTACCTATCCTGTTCCACATGCATTTTTGTTCTGCCAGCCTCTCTGGCAATAGCTGTATCCCTTATACAGCTGTAGAGAGCTGACCCTCCCATTAGGCACCATTGACTTTGTTCCAAGAAATTCTAGGTCTCTCCCAACCTTCCTGAGAAGCTGATCTCCGCTGCCTGACAGCAGTTCACAGGCAAAATCCCCCAATTCCCAATTGCACATTCTCTCTGCTATACCAAGTCTTGACATGCCCTGCTGATAGACCGGGAGGAGAATATCAGTTTTCGCGTATGCAGTGAACGTGAACTTGATGATCCTCGGCAGGTCATTAGGCAGAGCTGTGAACCAGAACGTAGCTCTGAACCAGATTCATCATGTCTCATCAACTCCTCTTGTCACCCTTTACATAACAGCTGAAATAAGCCACAATGTTGTCTATTAATATTAAGCTGTTTCCAAAAGATCCATTTTTAAAGGAGCTGCTTGTCACTTTGCATTGTTACAGCATTGGCAAGATTCCTGTCAACACGGACAGTTTGAGACTGTTTGCTTGTCATATTTTTTATTGGTTTGAACAAAACTGTCAGGCTTTAAGCTGTGATGGGGACTGTAGCTGGGTTTTGATGCATAGGCAAACACTTCTTACCTAGTTATTAAGCAAGTCAGCAATGCATCTGTTTGTTCTATTGTACTGCATCAAATGATATGACTAATTAGTTAACTTCCTAAGCTCGAGACATAGACCTATTCCTTCATTTCAGTGTTATAATGCACAGCTGGAACAATGACTGTTCTGTGAGATTTGTTTGCTGAGACACAAGTAAAATACCCATATACTAAATGTAAAGTTCTATTCCTTCTGAAGACGAGCTTTTAACAATAAAGCAATAAATGAGAACAGGTTCACTTGGCTTTAGAAATACTGGGTCTAATTCGTCAACTGCATATGTGCTAATTTGTGTTATTTTTTAAATATTAAATATTGTTAAATATGATTTATAATTGACTAATGTTTATTTTAATAATAATACAATAAATACTGCTAATACTACTGATACATATTTTATATTTCATTCATTAATTAAAAATAAACATTAATAAGTATTTTTATTGATGCTGGGCAACGATAATCATAATTAATCAAAATAAAAATATACATGCATGTATTTATATATAAAAAAGTATAATATATAAAAAAAAATATACACAGTGCACATATATATTATGCACACAATTATTATTATTTTTAAAACAATTGTGATTAATCAATATACATTTTTGCCCAGCACTAATTTTCATTCAACTAATTATATATGCAGATATTAGGGGTGGGCATAGATTATTTTTTTTTAATCCAAATTAATTTTGAAATTTAATATAGATTAATATCGATGAAAATGGCTCATTTGAATTCTGCCAAAGGCATTCAGAATATGTGTGCTACCGAAATAATGACTAAAAGTACAGGGGGTCATTAAGGTGATTTTAATCCCATCTGAATCTGCCATGTCTGTGTTTTTCTCTCACAAACTCTGTGATAATTCAAGAGTCCAAATGTGATGTCTGTGATATTATTTTTCACAACGCGTTTCCTCACGTTCCTGCACTCGGTTACATATGTTTTAATTATCAAAATTAAACAATAAATTTTGTTTACTACAAATAAAAATAATAATAGTTGAACTAAAGTAATCACATATTAACATGGTTTTGCTGTACTAGCCATTTATCTTCACCATGGTATTTGTGATTGTACTAATTGTAATCAATCTGAATGACTGTAGCAATGTTCGCATACAGAGCGTGTGATCTCTGTGACCCTCTAACCTCTCACCAAAAGCAGAATATTTATGTGATTGCTGGGTGTCTGCATGCTACAAATAATGAACATATATAATACAGCGATCTGATCAGTAAAGAACAACACATTACAGTAAGACACTATTTCTGTTTCGCTATAAAACCGAAAGCTGAGACTTTTGCGAATATTACACAATATATTTTCTGCTAATAATCCCACATAAATGTGTTTAGTTTAAAAAAGGGTTAAATAAGAGCTACAGCGCCCCCCCAAAGGAATATGGACTGAGTGTGTGAGCTGATGTTAAGATCAAAAGTTCAGCGCTTTAATAAACATCATATTCTTGATTATTGAGTTTCCTTGAGTTCTTAGATCTTATCCCAGTAACATCAAGCAGCCGCTCGGACACAACAATATTCAAATAATATATCTGGTGGCCTTCTCTCAATCCGGGTCATTTACAAGTGCACTATACTAAATATTATATTTCGACTTTCATTCTCGTAATATTACAACTTTATTCTTGTAGTTTCGACTTTAATCTCGTAATATTTTGACTTATTCTCGTAGTTTTAGATTTTTATTTTTCTTGGTGGCACTAAAACTCTGTTGTAATAACATTAGCAGATATATATCCATCTGATGGAAATTTTCTGTCAGTACCTTGTCTGTCCATTTAAGCACAAACACTTGTCCACAATTAGTGAATAAGACAAGCCACAGTACTAGCTGCCTGTCACCTGCCTGTCACCGCCGTGCGGTGCTGTTCAAGTAAGATGGCAGGTGAGCATCTCTGCTGATCACTGATTCCATTAGTAAAATTTCATTTCACTTCTGTGAGATGGCTGGCAGCCTCCCAGAGGACGGGCGAAACGCACAGGGTGAGAGATGGTACTCATCACATGGTAAATGATGTGCATCATTCCTCAGACTGTCATCCATATTTCTATCAAATCAAAGTTCTGTGACGAACGAGGCTATATGAGAGCACATCCTTCACGAAATACCAAAATACATTTTCCTAGGGTAAATTAGAATACCTGTGTGCAGAATGTGCAGTAGGATATGATTAGAAACAGAAGAGAACAGAAATACCTGTAAAGACAGTGGTGGTGATGACCTTGCTCTCTTGACTTCCTCTTACTGCATTCAGTTTGATCTCGTACTCCGTTGCTGGATGGAGGCTGGTTAGGGTGTAGTTGGTGACGTCATTGTCAATCACCACATTGTCCATCCTACCTGTGATGACAAATAGTAATGCTGACTTATTTGTTTAATTTGTTCTGATTAGACATACTATAAATATAAGGCAGAGGAAGTACCTTTTGGTGATTGGTAAGACATTTTGTAGTAATCAAATGATGCGAGTGGTTGAATCCATGATATTGTTACAGATTCCTCAGTGACATACAGCATACTCATATCTCTGGGAGGGTCCATTCCTGCATTATGAAGAAAAACAAAGTTTCTCAGATTCGGCCAAATATTAAGCAGCGCAATTTGTTTCCTCAACAACAAATCAGTATATTACAATGATTTATGAAGACTCATGTGACACTGAAGTCTGGAGTAGTGACTGCTGAAAAAGCAGCATTTCTATCACATCAATAAATTGCATCTTATAATACATTAAATAAAAAAACATCATTTCATATTGTAATAATATTTAGCTATTTTACTGGTTTTTTTTTTAATCAAATATATTCAGCCCTGTAAGCCAGAGAGACTGCTGTAAAACGTAAATAATCGTACCAACTTTTTAACAGTATTGTAAGTGAATCAATAATGTTGCACTGATTGAAGAAAAGACTTATTCCATTTTAGACATGATTAACTCATTCCTAAAGTAAAAAGTACAATAACAAGGGGCTACTGAGATAAAAAGGAGTAGCATTCATTAGTATTTATTCACCCAGATATATTGTATTATCTGTTAAAATATTTAGCAACACTTTTTGGAGATTTTTACTTTTAACTAGCCACTTACTAGATTGCCTATTACCAACTCATTGGCAGTTTATTAATACTTATAAAACACACATTCTGTATAATCATATTCTATATCCTTAATACTGCCCAATACCTAAACTGAACTATTAATAAGTAGTAATTTATGGTGAGAACTGGACCCTAAAATAAAGTGTGAACAAATATTTTATTTTATTAAATCACGATTAATTGCATCCAAAATAAAAGTTTTGTTAACATAATATGTGTGTACTGTGTATATTTATTATGTATGTATATATATATATATATATATATATATATATAAGCACACACAGTAACTATTTACATCATACATATTTATATAAACATATTTTTCTTAAATATTGACATGCACGTGTGTGTATTAGTATTTACGTAAAAAATATACACAGTATACATACACATAATATGTATACATAATATGTAACACAAAATATGTAAATATTATTTTGGATGCAATTGATCACAATCAGTCGTTCGACGGGACTAAATTATTATTATTGAGTCTCCATCGCAATGTTATTCATTTCAGTGGAACAGTCATTGTCATTCTTTTCTATTCTCATGTAATTTATTTTCTATTTCTGTTTGTCAGCAGCCCCAGAGAAGAGGAGTATGAATATGCTGGACACACGACACTCTTCACAAGGACATTTGCATTGTTATTGTCCGCTGCTGTCCAGCAGGGACTCTTTCATGATTTGTTTATCTGTCCCAATAGCACTTAGCATTGCTAAAGTAAAGGTTACACTGCCTCAGAAAACAGTTTAACAGACTAACAGTGGTTCTGGAGCATTCTGACAATTCAGAGGGAAATAAACTGATTTACTCTTGCCATTATTGATGTGGCCAGTCCTTAAAGCAAGTAAAAAGCTCCCATATTCATTAGACTAATGCATTCAATTCATAAACTATGGGTGGCAATTCATAAACAGGTTGTCAACCTCATTTAAATGCTTTCAGGGTAAAATATTCCTCAACAAATGAGTTGTGATTATTCATGTATGCATATCTTAATTTATTTTCTACTCAGCAGAGCAGTCAATAAATATATATGCAGACTTTGAATAAAGGGCACCAAGAACAACTTTTTTTCAGCCTGTTCCATCTGCATTTATTCTCTTTCTTATTGTTGAGCATATGGTGACCTTTTTTTCACTTATGTTAATGTAAAAAAGCATTAATGTGTGAAAGTATGGTTTCTAACTAAAGCGAGAACATGCTAAAATTGTACTAAACACATTTCTATGCTAACGGGTTTTATAAAACACTAGACGGCAACATGTGCGAGTGCTTAACAAATCACAGCATTACAATAATAATAATAATAGCAAAGTAAAAGTTGAAACTTTTTTATTTAACTAATCAAGCTGCTGTGCAGGTGGCCCGCTGCAGAGTTAATTTCTATGTTTAGAAATAGCTCCAAGACAATATCTTCTTTGGCAACTGCAAATATCAGTTCACTGACAGAACAGCTGAATAATTCTTGACACCTCCACATTGAGAGAGAGGTAATTAGGGGAGGATTACACACTGTTGAATTAATTAAGACACAAAAGGGTGAAAAATCTGCTGTGCAGCTGTGTGCAGGAATCATAATGAGAAAATCCAGCAGGTGTAGACGAGATTCTGTACTGAGCACGCTCAAAAATAACTGGTAAATGACTAAAACAAATGCAAAAACCTACAAAAGACAGTTAACTAAAAAAATCTGTCACCCTTCACTTCTGTAAACACTAGCTATAACGTTTGGCTACTGACATTCTTCAAAATATCTTATTTTGTGCTCAACAGAAAAAAAAAGAAATGCATACAGTTTTGTAATAACTTAAGAGTGAGTAAATGGGTTTACATATTTGGCTCAACTATTCTTTTAAAGATCACCCTAGGAAAAACTTGTTTTATGATTTAAGTAATATTTGCACTATTTTCAGTACACCACACAGTATGAACTATCATTTTTGTTTTTATTTTCAACAAAGGCGATTCTTCCTCCTGAAATTTCTATGCATTTGCATTTTCATTAAGCCTCTCATGGCAGTTGAGCCAGAGAAACTTATTCACATCAAATGCTATGTGGACTTAAGGACAGAACAGTACCAATGCTGAATCAATGGATGATACAATTGTAGTTCAGTATCTCTGCAGGTATCTTGTATCGCTCAGGTTACTTTGTCATATGTGGTTGAACTCTTTTCATATCTTCAACTCAACTGGATTCAGAATTGAGGATAGGTGAATGGAGAATAAATAGGCTACAGTTCCATCACAAAACAGGTTTTCACAGATGACTCTATATATACTGTAAATAGCGAAGTCATGATAGTTGTGTGAACAATTTCGTAAAATTGCACTTCCTGTGCTGTGTGCATTACAAACCCAGCAGGTATCAATTCGGTTCGTGGCAGTCTGCATGAAAAAGTGTTAATTGTTTTGGGTCTAAAATCAACTGAGAAAACCTTTTTTTCAAACTAAGCACATACTGTATGACAACCTCAGTAATAACATGATATCCTTGAACATCACATTCATTAGTATTAATACCTGTTGCGACTGAGCCTAAAACTGGCTTTGAGGTCACATTGCCGTGCATGGTAACCAGGGTAACAGTGTACAGCCTGCAGGGCAGGAGACCAGTGAGTGTGATTCTGGTTTTGGACCCGTCTAGAGCAATCTCAGAATCATCACTGGAGTCCTGAGCACTGTAGTTCAAGATGAATGTGTCAGCAGGCGGAGCCGGTGCACTCCATGCCACAGTCAATGAATCAGAAGTGACATCGGAGAAGAAGAGCTGTGTGATAGGGCGGAACCCTGAAATTGAATGACAACAACTATATTACGAAATGCTGGCTCCTGGGATTAAAGATCTCTCAGTTGATTGGCACATCCTCACAGGGAGGAGGAAAGAAGAGTACAAGAATGAAGAACAATAAGTGACGCGATCGGATGAAGTTTGCAGAATGGGTGCAGCCAGTTAGTAGATATCAAGCCAACGATGGAAACTGGATGAAGAAAAGTGAAAAATGGTGATGGAATATGATAAAATCTTGATAGCGTAGATATAAATGCGTTGATGTGGCGTGCCAAAGCAAGTGCGTGTCAACGGCAAAGACGAAATGCATGAGGAAGATAAAGTCTGAGGAGTTATTACTTTGATAGAGTAAAAAATAAAGTGAAGTGAAGTTTGGGGCATTCTCAAAGCCCCAGGGGGCTCATGGCTGAAGGGGGTTCTAGAAAGTTTGTGAAAGAAATGTTGGTAACACTTTATTTGAAGGGGTGTGCATAAGACTGACACGACACCTTCATGATCATGACATGACATAAACGTCATGAATATGAAGGAGGTTTTATGCATGTTTATTACAACTGTCATTAAGTGTCATTGGCTCAGTTATGCCATTTTTATTTCAAAGATGACATTGTTTGAGATGCCTTTGTTATGACAACTTGACATCATTACCTGTCAGTGTCTATGTCATGCAAGTAGGGCTTGCTGCAGCCCACAAGATCCAGGGGGGCGTGGTTGGATCCACATCTAGGGGGTGGAGATTGGTAGGTTTAGTAGTGGAGATGCATTGGTTTAGGAATCAGGGGGTGGAGATGGGTAGGTTTAGGTAGAAAAGTAAAGTGGTAGAAATTGGTTCTGGATTGGAACACGCCCTTGGATCTTGAATTTGTCATTAAAATGTAATTTTAATACTGTCATATTATTTTATGACAGCATCATGAATACTTTTCTTTACCTCAAGTAAGTGTTAATATTCAAGTCAAATTATTTTATATATAATTTTAAGTTTATTCATTTTCATTTTCATTATATTAATTTTATTTATTTGTTTGATAAATTTTATATTGTCCAAATAATGTCAAGTTGTCATGACATAGACACCGACGAGTTATGAAGTATTGGTTTATGTCAAGTTGTCATAACAAAGGCATATCAAACAATGCATAGAAAATTACATAACTGAGCGAATGACACTTAATAACAGTTGTTATAAACATACACAAAACCTTCATATTCATGACATGTCATGATTATGAAGGTGTCATGTCAGTCTAATGCAGACCCCTTCAAGTGTTACCGAAATGTTAAATTAAATAGAATTAAATTAGTGCTGTTAACTTAACACGTTAATATAATTCATTCATCAAAAATAATGGAATTAAATAAAGAGAAAATGTTGTAGAAAAGGAAGAAGAGCAAAAGGATTGAATGAATGAATTGAATCTATTTTGCTGATAAAATAAGGTTGAGTAAATGAAAGATAATTAGAAGCAACTACAGTACGAATGACCCTGCTTGAAAAAGAAAAGCTGCGAGAGCTATTGTATCTTCCTTGCACATGGTTAACAATGAATTTAAAGTCTTACACCCACCCCATCCTGAATCCTCACGCAATTATCCAAGAGATTAGCGATGTCTCTGGCCAAACCAGACATGACATGTCACGAGGCGGTGATGAGGCAATGCTTTGGCTACTCAACAGTGATTCCTGTACTCCATTTCCCAAAAGATCAAATTACCTGTGAAGGCATCAATAGTAGCTGCAGTACTCTGCTGCCGGCCTCTCTGTGCAGCAACTGTAATGGTGTACTCGGTGCCTGGCTCTAGACCTGTCAGTGTGGTGGTGTCGACATTCTTGGGCACCGTCAGCTCAGTTGTGACTCCAGTGGAGGAAGTGTAGGTCACCCTATAGTGATCAATAGGCCCTTGCACTGTGCCCCACAAGAGGGTGATGGTGTTGTCAGTGGAGGCTGTGACAGTCAAATCCAAGGGGACATCGAGACCTACAGTAACAAACAGAGTACACTGTGGCTGTTTCAAGGTTTGCAATGGGAATATTAAACTTTGTGGTTCAGTAAACCTTATTTCAAGCATTATATATCAGTACTGATAAAAACAGGTTTGCACAGAGTCGGCAGCAGGAATACAAACTCCATGCAATTGAAAATAAATGTATTTCCCGGTGATCTGGCAACGGCAGATCTATAATTTGATCCCTTACCCGTTCTGGCATTCATCGTTGCTGGGGTGCTTTGGTTGGCACCTAGAACTGCTGAAATTCCTATGCCATATTCTGTGCCAGGCAGTAAATCTAAAGAGGAGAAAAAGTTAAATAGCAAAGGATAGACAGTGATTTAAATAAAAAGAGCAATACATTTGGTGTTATTAAATAAGTTATTTGTAAATGTAGATTTTTGGGTGCTTACAATTAGTTGTCATTATGAACTGAGTGAAATATCTTTATGTGACTTGCATGTAATTTATTTTCGATACCTATTATCAGAAGTGTTCACACAAAAGCTGTTTAGAGAGTAGCTGTAGAAAGTGAATCTAGACTGAGGATTTGGAGTCTTAAAGCTGGCCATAAAGTTAAAACTGTCTGTATTAACAAACTTATCAAAAAGATAAATGTCAAAAGATTACACATATGTCCTCACCTCTTATACTTACAAAGGAATTAAAATAAATGAAGACCTTATCCCATTATAACGACAAAGCAATATACATAAATTATATTTTTATATTTAATATGTTAGAATTAATGGGAATGCATGATGACATGCTGATTTATTATAAATAATATAATTAAAAGGGTTTTTTTTTTGCAGTTTCAGTTTTAAGGCAACAATTGTATTTAAAACAAAATGCAAGCATTTATATTTAGAATTTTAAATTGAATTTACAAGAAATGTTGATTACACTTTATTTTAAGGTCCAAAGCTTGATTTTAATGAATTGTTAACTATGACATTTGCCTCAAAAAACCCCCAACTTGCTGCTTATTGATAGTTAGTAATGTAGCTGTTAGATTTAGGTATTGGTTAGGTTTAAGGATGTATAATATAGTCATGCAGAATATGTGCTTTATAACTATTAATAAACAGTCAACATGTTAATAACAAGAATCCTAATACTGATCCTTAATAGTGAGAACTGGTCCCTATACTAAATGATTACTCCTATTTCACAATACTGAATATTTCAGTATTGTGAAATAGGAGAAAAAGTTGGTTTTGAGTTTACCAGTGAGAGTAGTTTTGGTGATGGCGCCATCGTTGCGTGGGACGATGACTTTGTCATACTGATCACCAGCCAGTGTGCTGTAAACCACCCTGTAGCCTTCTACATCTGCCTCACTATTGTCCCATTCCAGCTCCAGGCTAGTGGAAGTTTTCGACAGCACTCTCAGGTTCTTTGGTGCATCGATTTCTAAAACACAGTCGATAATGTACTACTCACTCAGATGAATAACAGAAAGCTGCATATCTGGAATCAAATCTAAATGTTTACTGCTGTGAAGCAGACCTACTGCATTTAAAGATGGCAGTTTAGCTAAAATAAAGAACGTGAAAGTGAAGGGTAAAAGATAATTCACAGTCAGAACTGCTTTCATTCACCTGTGGTAAACTCTGTGGAAATGGTTCCACTCTCAGTGCCATTCCAGACTCCACTAACTGACACTTCATACGTGGATCCAGGCCTCAGGACTTGGAGGGAGTACTGGCTCAGAGTAGGCTGCAGGCGAAAGGTGGTCTTTGGTCCGTCCGCCCCTACCAGCCCATACCGCAATATAATCTGGTCCACTTTAGCCTTGGGTGAGCTCCATTCCACAAAGGCAACCGTGTCTGAGATGTCTCGTACAATAAGCTCTGTTGGCCCATCGATCACTGATGAAAAAAAAAACATAAAACAGCATCACTGATATGAGAGAATTCCGAGCTTCTCAATATGCAAGAAGGGTTTTTGGTTTGACTTTATTTTGATGGTCCCTTTAACATATTCTGTTGATTATAAGTAAAATTGCACCTATATATCTACTAACTCTCAATAGAGTGCTACCAGAGTATTAGTAGACTGGTAGGGTTAGGGTTAGAATAAGTTGATATGTACTCGCAAAGTTACTTATAGTCAGTAGTGTGTCTTTTGGAAGACCATCAGAATAAAAAGTTGGCAGATATTAATTAGAGAGTGTACTAATATTCTAATGAGAGTTAGTTGACATGTAGGTGCAAAGTTACTTATTGTCAGCAGATTGTTCAAAAGGGACCATCAAAATAAAGTGTTACCGGGTTTTTAATCGGGTGTCCATACAAGCATTACAGGTGGTCCATGGAGAAGACATAAAAAACTCTTCTTTTGAGTTCTGACATTTGTATTAATTACAAAATAAGCATTATATAAATATTAATGCAGTTACAAAAAGTGATACTGAAAAAAGTCTTTGGATCTGTAAAGGTTTAATATCCTTAATACAGAAGTTATAAAAGTTTTTCTAACATGGTAACATAGGAACTTTTGATTGAAGTAATTTGTGCCTAAGGGTGTTTATTTGATGGTTTAATTTAAATATATAAAAAAAAGAAGAAAAAATAAATGACAGTATGGATGAATAAATCCTGTGATTAATGATGAACATAAAAACATCCATTTTTGTACCATTAACTATAAATGAACACAAATAAAAAAAAAAAGTGAATTAGCTTGAAGCATATTTTTCTACAGAAAAACATAGCCCTGAGCTATAGACCTAACAGGATTAGGATATTAGGGAGTAAAAAATACCCACACAATTGTTTTTATTTTGCTACATTTTATCTATTGTATCATGATAATTTCACAAAGGTAATAGTACAGGGTCAAAAAGTGTTGGCAAAAAAAAAAAAAGAAAGAAAATGCAATGTTGTGAGAATGTGCAGAACCTGATAACGCTAAATTTGCAAGTTAAGGTTGAACTTTAAATAAAGTGAACTGTGACTGTGTCTGATTTAAAAGGTGAGGTATGTAATTTATGTGGCACAAAAAGTACCAGAGGGAATTGCAAAAATAACACTGAATCTTTGGACAAATGCCACTGGTTGACGCAGAAGTTGAACTGTTTGAACCAAACAAATTAGAAAACTCAGAGCAACAGTGTTTACCTCAAGTCTTATTATCCACCAATATACAATATTACTGAAAATTACACACTTCACCTTTAAGTTATCTCTGGTTTCAAGTACAGTATACAAGAAAGTATCAATACTATTCCCCAGCAGGCAGTCCCGCTGCAAACACGCACTCAAGCGACTGAATCAATGCCATGCTGAGCCTCCAACAGCTCTTTTAATAAGTCGCTAACCGACTGTGAGAATAATTAACCTGCTTCTTTATATAGGGCAACATGACCATCTGCCTCAGAAACAGGTATTGTGAAGGAAGATGAACATTCTGAACTCAAGAGTTCAGCTCATCTCCGACCTTGACCTCATTCTGCTGTGATATGCAAAATGCTACTAATTGGACCAGGTGAGACTGCGCCGAATCCCACGTTTACCTTTTTAAATAGGAATCTACAACATACACTTCACACCATTGTGACTCCCTAAAGAGCATTACAACTACATAATGTGACCCGTTAATCAAACACAAGGGTTTCGAAGGAACCCCACGTAAATGAGAAAATTATGTCACCTTAGGTTTACGGGAATATTTACTTTAAGTTCTCCACACAGCCTATTCAATCCACAAGGGTGATTTCTTGGTTTTATTCAAGGCACACCAGCACAGACTCATTTTTAAGTCCAGGCACACCAGAGACCAGGCAGTAGATTACTGTTTATTTTTTCCTGAAAATGTTGTATTTTAGCGCTTAAGCATAATTACTGTGAAGCAAACTCATGAGGCGCAGAGCACACGCTTAGCAAAAGCTAGTCTTCCCGGGCTTTCTCCAGGGATAGATAAATCTTTGCACACATAAATAATTAAGTGACATCAAATTTGTCTTTCTTTATCCAATAAGGTATCCGCAGTGGACGTGTGAAATATTAATGGACTCGCATGCATAATTAATGCCTCTTTAATTATGCTCGACAGTGAGGCCCGTAGAAATTAATGGCGTTTTCACAGCAGACATGCAATTTCAATTGTCCAGGAAAAGTTCAATTGAATCTAATCCTCCTGTCTGTAAGTGACAGAAGAAGAATTCTTGGGTGAAGTTTACATTAAGTGCATAATTGCAGGCAGACTCAGCCATTCATCATAGTGACATTTTCCATTAGCTGAAGCAATGTGACACCTCCTTGCAGTTTATGCCTTCCCAGCCCAGCTCGGCCCCTCTCACATGCCATTTGAAAGCTCTGTTTACATACCTTCTCTCGTGAGTGTACTATATCACTAGCTGCATGTTTTTCTGCATGTCTTGTCAGACACATTTGCAATTGTGTTTCATTCTGACAACACACTGTCAGCAGACTAACAGTAAAATGACTGTATTTGTAGTATAGTTTGAAGGTGAGCCCTCTGTTCAGCCTCACTGCTGCACTACTGATTTCAGCACAAAGGACAGGGGAAAACAACAGGACATGGCAGATGGGTGGAGGAAATCACTGCTCAAGCCACTTCCAACTTGTCAGCACCATCTACAAAAGAGACACTAGTGACTCAGCTGGCTGAGTAACCTGAAGGGAAAAACACTTCATATTGTTCGCTCTTTCATCTTCTCAGCACACAGAAAGCAACGGTAAACTAGATCTCCCTGCACTGTGCATCCGCCCGAGGAGCATTTGTTTGCTTTGCAAATTTTTATGTCTACATCAATGATGAAACATCCTGTTCTGCCACTCCACACTAAGGGCATCTACACTGTCCATCGCTAAACGTGCTTGCTTGGTGAGCGTAGTTGTTGATTAAATAAATAGTAAATATATGTACACACAATTAGTCCTGTCAAAAAATGTATCGCAATTAATCACATCCACATTTTTTTTTAACATGCACACATGCATATGTGTGTATTTATATATAAATAATAGATACATAAAATATATACACAGTACACACATTTTATGTAAACAAAAACTTTTTATTTGGATGTGATTAATTGCAATTGCACTATATAATATTATATAATATATGTAAATATGTCAAAAAATATAAATCTTATATAAAA